>JBBMFX010038667.1:0-11675 GCA_037832545.1 Rhabdalestes septentrionalis
CCGTGATGCAGCATTTGAGTTGCTCGGAGCTCCAGCAGGGCGGGGTGTCAGCTTATAAACACACCCACAGTTCAGAGTGTGTGTTATAACGGCCCACTTGTAAAATGTAAATAACTACAGCCAATTTGTCGGGCCGGGCTGGTTTCGGACACAAGTGCACGGGTTTGGGTCATATCGGTTTTCATTTTTTGGGCCCGATCTGGGCTCTAATGTAAAGGAAATGTATCTAGAGTGATCAAAAGTTTTGGGACAATCTTTCTTGATTTTCCTCCTTTAAAATTGGGTGCGTTTTATGGCCCGGAGCGTCTTATAAGGCGAAAAATACGGTATATCCATATTTACCTCAGTTCCGCTCGAGCTGCATCTCGGTCGCTGCACAACCAGTTGTAGTTGAAGGGTAGAGCCGAGCGGACTGTACCTTTCCTTGTATATATGCAAGTTATTATATTAAGATCATAAACGAACAATTATTCGACTAATCGCAAAAATGCGGGAGTGTTAGTCGACTAGGAATATCTTTAGTCGGGGGCAGCCCTAAACTAGAGATCAACCGATATATCAGTTTTGCCGATTAATCGGCACCGATAGTTGATTCCCGGTAACTATCAGTTATCTGCAAAAATATACAGTGTGAGAGCCAACATATCTGTGCCAAGAACCACCTCTATTGAGTATTAAAATAGAACTAGAACTGGACCATGTTACACTTTAATCTCTTGCAGTTCTTTAACAGGACTAGTTAAGTTTCTCCTGTTTCCGACTAAAATCCCCAGAAAAATTTCCAGGTTTATGAAAAATGGCTAAAAATTATTTTGAGATGACTGCCTGATGTTTAGCAGTTGGTCTCTGGAAAAAGTGATGTGGTCTGAGTGACCAAACGCACAGAAAATAAATAAAAACAAGGAAAGTGTGAGAGCAGCATCGAGGCTGCCATCCGCGGAACCGCTTTTAATATAGGGGAGTGTACAAACCAGGGACTGAATGGTATGTTCTGAAGCCAACAGCATCCAAATGTTCTTATATATTACGCACTTAGTGACTTAAAAAAAAAAAAAAAAAAGCCATTTAAGATACAGAGAAGCTGTAACAAATGAAAATGTCAGCATAATGATTCACTCACCAGGATGGGTCCCATGACCAGCGCTCGTTCCAAAACTGTCTCCGGCTTTGCTCACTTTCTTTATCCAACACGATTTTCTTAAAGAAGCTGAGGGGAAGGTTGATGCACCTTTTGAATGGCAGACGCATCTTTGGGGCAGAACACAGATACACTTTTTTTAAAATATGCAAATAGTTCAGGTTATGCTCATGTTTGTTTCATTATAATGGAAATGGATGCTGGAAAAGTAATGAAACATACCATTACACAACACTCAGGGCACACAACCCTATTAACAGATCATAAAGTGAGTCAGAAAGAGATTCCATCTGTAACATCGAGGAAATTTGGTTCACAAGAGAACAATCGTACCTACTGCAAAGTGAACAGAAGTTGTGCCAGGTGAAGTACAGGCTTCTTTTCATACAACATGAACAAACCTGTTGGAGACAAGAAACGTATTATTTACTTATTATAGAGAATTATTACAAATGTAAGAATTGGGGCATCGAGTATTAATAGATTCCTATCACTAGAAGAGAACAGTTTGCTCCGTCCATAGAAATTCCAGGCTGAAGCTCTGCTGCTACCCATGATTACTTTAAATGGTTTTCAAAGCCCTTCCCTAGCATCACCGTTCAACTCATGCATAGTAGTTATGATGAAGCTCTGCTGCAATCTGTAATTACTTGTTAAATGTTGAAAAAACTGCTTTAAAAGACTTTGCTGGACAGTGATGACAGGAGACCCTTGGCCCAAATTTAAACATTACATTATTTAAAATGTGACAGTAGGCCGTTTACATTAATGTATTCCATTTGAATTCTAAAGCTTAATGCCTTCAAGTGTTTTATAAGGAAATTCATCACTTCCTGATTTTTAATCTGGCACAAAAAATTGAGGCAAACTACAAGAGAAAATCTGCACCATTAAGATAGATCTGTCTGAACACTACTTAATACATGACCCTGCTCGACACTGCACAGGACTCACCCTCCAGTTCTGGTAGGTGTCACATAACTCGCCATTCAGATTGCCTTCGCTGGAATAGTGGCTTTTAATCACATCGATGATCGTCAAGGAAACCGAAGGCTTGTTTTTCAGTGACTTTTAAGAACAAAGGCAATAATGAATAAACAAAATGAATGGAATGACATCAAACTTTTATTTGAATGTCACATATGTTTTACTTGAAAATTAAATGTAGGGGAGAGTGGGGTAAAGTGAGACATTTTTTACATTCGCTCCCCTCTAAGCGAGCTAAAATTATATATCAGCAAAATGTACACGTTTCCCATTAATTTAGAATGTTTCCGAGCAATGTAAATCATCAGAATGTATTCAGGGTGAAGGTTAGTGAAAATATGATTGTTTTTTAAAAAGTTGTCTTGTGTCTCATTTTACCCCAGCTTAGGGGTAATCTGAGACAGACTAGAGAAATCAAAGGGGTAAAGTGAACCAGCTGGGGGTAAACAGATCCACTTACTTTTTCCACTCTAAAGCTACCATAACAACACATGTTGTAACTGTTAGAAACCTGACAGCTAGCTTGACAACCACACATTCCAGAACTAATGTCGGACTAGTAACAGAATCATGGGGACTAGTCAATTAAGCACGTTTAATTGGCGACATGCTAAGAAGCTGCCAAACCAATCTTTAACTAGAGTAGACAATTCATTATTAGTAGGCTGTCAAAAGATTAATCTCAATTAATTGGTTCCAAAATAAAAGTTTGAGTGTGTGTACTGTGTAGAATTATTATTTATGTATAGATACACACACAAGCATGTATATGAAAAAAAAACGGTATATTTATTATACTGTATAATAATTATACAATAATTGTAAACACATTTTGTAAACTTTTATTTTGTAACCGATTAATTGTGATTAATCTTTTTTACAGGCCTAATTATTAGCTATAGGCTAAGATTAGTTGGTCTTAGCTAACCTACAGAATCATGTGATCTCTTGCACACCCTTATCCTACCTGCACATTGTGTCTTTGTCTCTTCGAGGGTTGTTTTGCCCCAGGTTGTCTTCCTGGTGTATTGCCTTGGCAATATGGCTTTTCTACAATGTTTTTGACATTAAAAATTAAACATATGTAATGTAATACTACATTAAAATATGTTTAAGTAAAATTTTTACTTATGCCTAATGTCTCACTTTACCCCACAGCATTTGTCTCACTTTACCCCACTGCCACATTTGAACTGTGCTGTACCTAGTCTGCAGAACTGGTTTTGATGTTCCAGTGTAGCCCAGTAATGAGGTTTGACCTGGAATTCTCCCCCCACAGTTTCTGGCTAGTCATCCCAACAGAGTCAGAGTTGAACCAGCAGAAAGCTTTTCTGTCAGAGCCACATTTGTTATTGTGGCCTTCAGTCATAAGTTTTCTTTTGGGTTTTTTAAATTCTCAGTGACTGCTTTTCCAAGTCCATCTGTGGTCTTTGTCCATTCAAAAAGCAGATCTGCAGTCAGTTCATATGTGGCTAACTTTTAGCCCTCTCATTAAGCAGCTTGGGTATGGCTCAGGTACAGGTTTATTTATTATGGAAAAAAAAAACAGTTTGCAGTTCAGCATGGTTCCATGGGCCAGTGGAAAAGCAGCAAAAGAGAAATACGCGCACATTCATTTGTTTGGCTCTAGATTAGACTGGTGCAGGAGATTAAGGTGCACAGACTGAGCCTCAGTCATGTTTAGACATGCAGGTCTGAGAAATAGATAACAGAGGAGAAATCCATATGGATGTATAGACATTTGCTGTACATCAAAAACTGGAATATTTTGAAATCAATCCAAAATAAAGTGAATTTAACCAGTATTGTGTTCTGCCTGGTATTTCAAGGCTGTAAATACTGTTCAGGCCAGTGCTGTAAAAACAACACACTCCTGAAAAGTGTAAACAAGAGATGAAAACATACAAACTGGTGAAGCTCCTGGTTGCTGTCGAAAGACTTTGCCCGTCGCTTAGATCGAGAGAGTCTGCAGCCTGATAGAATAAAATCGAGAGAAAGAAAGCAAGACAGAGAGAATTTCAGATTTCATGCTGGTCACATTTCAATAATTAATGTAAAGTTTAAATCACCTGTAAAACTGTCTTTCTGTGCAGGAGAACCACCTTTACATGTCTGTCCCTGAAGAAAGAAGTGACTCAATATCAGGGTCATCGATGGATGAGAAAAAATGGAGACGTTACTCTTACTTGTGACTGTGCCCCCTGTTGGCTCAGGCTGGGACTCGGCGTCAGAAAGAATGAGGCCTCTCTATTTGAGGAGTCTTCATAGATGGGCCTGAGGCACTTCAGGGGCGAGCAACCATCTTTTGCTGTTCACACATGCCAAGAGAGACAAAATGTTTAAAATGAAACACCAAAAACGTAGGGACTGATAAATGCCGTAAAACAGAAGGTTTCCAGGAGTTGAACTTTGATCTTTGGTCGTTCTGGGCTGAAGATACATTTCAGTGGCGGTTTTCTAAGTCGATAAATTTATCTTTACTGTTTGAGAACTGCAAAGGTGAATCACGAACAAGTTAGATTGGTTAGATATATGAAGCATGGCTAAAACAATGCAGAGACCACAATAACAAAAGCAGCTCTGACAGAGGGGGAAAAAAAAAAAAACCTTTCTGAAAGTTTGACTCCATATATGCGGTTTTGGGACAACGGCTGGCCATAAACTGTGGGGGAGAGAACTGAAGTGTCAGAAACACAGAAATCAGGGTAAGTTACACTGGACAAAATCATAGCATGATACAACATCTGTACCATTGCTTTGCAGTTTAGCGCTGGACCCCTCCTGGACTAGAACCGGACTTTAAAAAGTATTTTCAGAATCAGACTTGCTTATCCTACGACTGCACAGACACACAAACAAACACGAGAACATAAAACATACTGAAGTAACAGAGATCAGTAGTATATAAGTAACGCTGACATAACTAGCAATATTTCACAAGGTAGGGCTATTGCTCATAAGATATTAAATATAATTGTTTAGCACCTAATAAGAACTACTGAGGGGAATATTATAAGCAATATTAAATAAATAAGCAATATTGCACAAGGTAAGATTAATGCAAATAATAAAGGTTATTGCATATAATGATATACCACTCAATAAGAAATTGTACATAAGACTAGTAAAGTAGAAGATTTTGACCTTTGTAAGACTGTCTCCTCTTACATGACGACAGCAACTTCATTCGGTCAGCCGAGCGGATCTCCTGCATCAGCAGCTCATGGAGACTGGCCTCCTGTTTAGGGTTCTGGACCCTGGGCTTCAGGTTACGCTCCGAGACCTAGAAAGCGAGGTAAGACAGGGATTTGCTGTTCTTTTAGGACAGAAAACTCACATTTCCATCGCTTACAGGATGAAACTCCTTGGAGTACATAACTGGATAAAACGACCACATACAGACATTAGGACACATACTGGAAGAAACGATTCATTTATAAAGCACGATACTCACTGGTCGCAGTTTCGGCCCTGACCTTATGACGTCGAGGAGCTCCTGATGAGGGTCCAGCTTGCTCTGATCGCTCCTACCCACCTGTACAAAAAAGACAGAGGGCCAAACGAGACAAATGCAGAAACAATTTAGCAGGGAGCACTTCCAGAGTATCTTTCTTCTTTCTGAGAATGTAGGGGGGTTCAGCCACTCCTCCCGTTTACTCAGTAGAACAGTTCTTTCCTTCTGGGTTGGTAGGGTGGTCCTCCCACTCCCCATCACTCAGTATAACTGTCCTTAATCCAACCAATCAGAATACTGTGATTTCCACATGATCAGTCTTCAGTGTGCGGTAACTAAACAAGCAGATTTTTTGGTGTATAAAAAAAAATAATAAACACAATAATCACACAAACATTAGTGTAAGATATACTCAGGGAAGATATAGGACATAAAGAAACAAACAAGTAAAATTACATAGCTGAAAGCTACAATATAACGTGCTGCTGACCTGCACTTTATGGAGTGTGCCGCGTTTGAGCTGGATGTCCTGCTGGACCTGGTTGATGGGGGACGTTTCCACAGGTCGAGGCACACTGGTGCTTGGTTTGGTCTTCAGAGGGCGCAAGACCACACCCCTGCTCAGTTCCTCTATCAGGTCCTTCCACACAAACTCCGGAGTCCTGTCCTGGAGAAAGAGTTCAGAGTTTTGCCATTAGAACTCCAAACATATCAATTTACATTTTTTTTTGTTTTATTTTTACCATTTAAATAAAAATGTTAAATTGTCTAAACCAGTGTGTGCTCTCCCCCAAGATCGCCATTTGCTGATCTTTCACTCAGCTGCTCTCTGGAAACCCCCACCCCACCGATTCTTTGAAGGGTTTCTCCATCCACTTGTGGGTGGAGATGAAATATTCTGAATCAGTTTTACACTTTTCCATCTGTTATAAAGTTCCAGTCAGTAGAACTCATAAAACACAATGATTTTACTGCCAAAACTTCCATCATATAAAGAAAACTTCACAGACGCAGGAGGAATCTGCTTATAGTACAACTGTATAGTCACACAGAGACACAGACAAGACAAATGTAAATCTCTCATCTAAATAAAACCCAAACTCTGCAGAGATTAAAGTAGTTTATTCAAGTGACACAAATAGCTGTTTGGAGTTCTATATAACATGACTGCACATGGTAGAGATCAGAAGTCAGTAATATTGACATAAGAAGTGATTTTTACATAATAAGACTGCTGCGCAAAGCTACTGTACATGAAGTGATAGAACACTATTATCTGCAATTAAGAACGGACAGCAAGGCACGAACTTCCAGGTTTTTAACAGCAACATAAATCTTGCTTACCAAGTTGGTGGTGATGCTTGGTCCCACACTGGTCTCTGACTCCAGACTCATTTTCTGTAGATTCTGAGGAGAGATTTTTCATGTCAAATAAGACCTTACACACAAACAATAAGATTAAAATGTCTTTGCTCCAGTGTGACCCCCCCCCGCCCAAACACACACAAATTTAAAAAAAAGTACCAAAAACACTTGGAAGGTAAACATAAATACTCATGCGTTCAATTATGTTGGTATTTTGTTCCTTAATTTTTACTTGGAAAGCTTCACCTTTTGTAAACCGGCTTCCTAAGCATGAGTCTTTTTCAGTTTTAAAATGAATTTAATTACAACCCCAAGAGAATCTGCTACTTAAAGAATTAAGTCATAAAAACTCCATAATAATGACAGACTGAAACTGAAGGATATTAAAATAGTATGCAATGCTTATTTATTTCTCTGTAGTGTTTCTCTCCACCTCTCTTGTGGACCACAGCATTTTGTATCCAGAGTATTTGCTGAAAAGATTTTACATTGTATTGTATGCAGTTTCCTCTAGGATCAATAAAGTCTCTGATTCTTAGAAAAAACGACTCTGATTACACCTTCAACATTTCGTTTAATTGTGTATATATTTTAATTAACTCTTTTACAAAACAGGCTCCTCCTCACCTCCTTGGTTTGCTGGATGATCTGTAGGTAGTGGCATAGCTTGACTGTGTGCGAGTAAAGTGTGGAACACACACTTCTGTAGTGCTGAGCTGCCTGTCTAGGGTTATAAAGACGTTCCTCACAAACCTGGAAGACATTCAGCAAAGCTGCACTCAAACGTTAAATGGTGCTTTGTTAAAGAATTACTCTGGTCAACCAACCAACAGGGACCTGAATGACACTGTATACAAATACATAGACTTTAATATGGAGTTGGTCCCCCCTGTGCTGCAATAATAGCATCTAGTCTTCTTGTAAAGGCCTTCCACAAGATTTTGGAGTTTGTGGGAAACTTTTGCCCGTTCATTCTAGAGAGCATTTATGAGGTCAGGCACTGATGTTGGACGAGATGGTCTCACTCATGATCTCCGATCCAGTTCAGCTCATGCCAAAGGTGTTGGGTGGGGTTGAGGTCAGGGCTCTGTGTGGGCCAGTCAAGTTCTTCCATGCAGAATTCATAGAACCATATCTTTCTGGAGTTTACTTTGTGCGCTGGGGCACAGTCATGCTGGAACACAACATTTAACCTCTTGGTAGTGGCCCACTTTCTACCATTGTGTCCTTGAACAAGACATTTAACCCAAAGTTGCTCCAGGGGGTATGTCCCTGTAACTGAAGATTGTAAGTTGCTCTGGATAAGAGCATCACCCAAATACCCCTCCCCAAACTGTGTCCAAGAATTTGGAAGCACAGTAGAGGCCAGAACGTCTTGGTATGAAATATTAAGTCTGTCCTACACTGGAAGTAAGGGGCCTAGCAGGATTGCCCCATTTTGTCCACATAGTGAACATGTGCAAAGAATACTTAAAGTTCAGAAAGCCACCACATAATTAAAGGAAAACACTTTAGAATGGTATAGAAGGTTTTTTTTTCCAGCTAAAGAGCTATTTACTGAAGAGCTATTGAAACCTTTACTGTTTGAGGTTTCAACCAAAACAAAACATACAGATTGAAAGTATTTTTAAATTGAGAAACTGTTCCTTATGGCAATGTATGACATCAACATTTGGACGTTTAACCTCTAGAGAACCAAGGAGCCACAAGGGACTACAATTAATTTTTATTGGTTAATTTTGGAGACACTTCTGAGCAATCAATGATGTCAACATCTATAACTTTCTATTACTGAACATACATTGCAATTACATCCAACATTTTTATTTTATTCTGTTCTCTATCCTCCCACTTTTCCCCTTTCGCTAAGGCATTGCAAATGTTTGCTATTCATTCAAGTTCAATAAAAATTACCCAAAAAATAAGGACATGATGAATGGTTTCTCTAAAATATTATGGTCAGCGCAAATTTTAGTGAATTTTAGTCATTAACAGCAAACATGTTTAAGGCCTGTTTTTTCATATGGCTAAATTAGGCACTTCCAAGGGGTGGGGCTTTCGTAAGGGTGGCAAAAATTCCATACCCCATTAGACAGTAGTCAGGACCCAAACTATACACATGTAGAGGATCTGGTTGTTAGTGAAGTTGCTATAGCTAATGTTAGCACTGTTGCTCGGACAGACTCACATGTTCAAGAGAAACATGCCAGATTTTCTAGATTTTTGATTACATTTAGTGCTTACCTGGAGGACCTCCATAATCGTGCATATTGGCTGAAGACAGTGCTCAGCTCCAAGACCGACGTCCCTGTTGGTCATCTGAGACACTAGCAGTTCTAACATCTTGCCCAGCTCGCGTTCCACATCTGCCCCAAGACCCCAGTCGAGACAGGAGTACATCAGACGGCCCACGTAATCCACGGCCTGTCGAAACATTCAGAGAGCTGCCAGCTTATCAGGGACATTTCACATCTGTCTGGCACTCTTTCCTTTGCGATATTTTTTGCGATGTCGGAATGTGCTACAGCAAAAATTCACACAGCAACACCTGAAATTTAACAATTGGTCAGCTGATGGGGCCGTTTAAGGACATTCTCTGAATGTCATGTTTTGTTTAACTTTATTCTTTCATCAATCCCCCTATTCACACTTGGCTCCACACCTGTGCTACGTCCCCACTATTGTCTGCGAGTTCTGGTTCGAGCCCATGTATGGCATGTTTAAAATATTTAAAGCACAATGTGTAGGAGGAAAAATCACAGTACGGATATTTTGTCCATATTGTGAATCTCTATTAAGCTATTTAAAACCTATGCTCCATCCAGAAGTTTAACAGGTAACCACAAACATTGGTTTGGAAATCATACTCTAGACCTAGTCTATAAATTATTGCACACAGTGCTATTAGCTTATCTACAGTACTGTGCAAAAGTCTGACAAGTTTCAGAGGAATGTTTGTTAATTCACAGAGTGACCCCTTTATAATTCACTCAAACAGAACTAAGCACTAACTTAATGCCTGAAACAGTAAATAGTATTTTTACACCAACAAGGTAATTCAAAACAAAAAATCGAGAAATGATGGGTGGCTCAAGATTGCACCGTGCTGTGTATTGCACCAACCAGTAGCATACTAGTACAGCTAGACAGCAGTAGCAGATCACTCTACTTTATAGATAACTGTAAATTATATCACATCTCCATTTCACTCTAAACCCAGAATCAGGGGGCCTGGGGACTTCTTATCAACTCAGCTGTTTTAAAAGGTAAAAGATTAAATTCATTTTAGCAGAACAGAAACATGCTGCATATTTGCAAAAGGCCACCACAGCAGGTCAAATTGTCAAACCAATTTAGCTCAGATTAGCTTTTTTAACAGCTAAATAAACACTACGGACAAGCAGAGCTTCACTGGTGGTCAAAAGCGAATGAAACATATTTGTGTTGGCAACGTCTGGTTCCATTTACCAACACAGAATTGCAGTGGGTAAGAAAATACAGCAATTCTGATAATTAATTTGGTCATTCTAGTCTTGGGACACACACACACACACACACACACACTTTTGGTGTTTTCCTTTAACATCCATGATGACAAGCTGCTCACCTGAGCTTCAGTCTTCAGAACAAACTGCTCACCTAGTAGGTTCAGAGAACACCCCACGTGAGTAAGAGAAGCCAGACCCCCAGTGAGGAACTGGAGAGAAACCACAGAGGAACTTCCAGCGGTACCAGTCTGAGCGCTGTCCGTCCTCAGGGAGAGGTTTCCGTCCTCCGAAATGAAGATGCCTTCAGGGCCGGGCAGCCTGAAATTCCTCCAAGGGCAGAGCCTCCCCCCCGGGTCGGAGGGCTTCAACAGGGAGCAGAGCTGGTAGCAGATGGCCCAGGCCTGCTCCTCACACACAGGCTGACCCTGCAGCGCGAGCACGTCCCCGAGCGAAACGGCGCTGACGTCACCGCCCGACACACACCGCTCCATCGTAAGAGTGAGTCTCAGAAACACACGCCTTAGATATTCTGCCCCGAAAAACACCTTCAACCAGCCTTAGAACCATACAGAGAAACCACTCCAAACACCTCCAAACACACCGCCACCCCCAGCAGATCTGCGTTTATCAGAATTGCCAGCACCTGATTGGACATTCAATTAAGCAGACCTTTGCAATTGACCACGCCCACAAAACACTAACTCCGCCTTTCATTGTTTAGACACAACTTCATTGTGATGAATATAAGCACATACATGCACCTATAGTTATGTAAAGGAAAACTTAATTTTATAAACCCATCACATAATCTATATAATTATTGTAAAGCACTTACATTTTTTATTTACATTTAATTTTCAGCGTACATACTGGTGCATCTCAAACAATTTGTTTATTTATTTCAGTAATTCAATTACTGATGGGCTGCAACTGTCGCATTCCTTGTGTCAAGCCACTCCTGAGACAATGGCATAAAATGATCTGGACGATCAAAATTCCAAAGTTTACATTCAGATAAAAATAAATTTAGCTTTTCATTTGGAAATCAAGGTCTCACTCTGGAAGAAGAGGTTATGGTCAAAGAATCCAAGTTGATTGGGGTCCAACGTGAAGATAAACATCCATGCAGTAATTTGCATTGCGAGGTTCATACCTATTTAACCACCCCCTTGTTAAATGTAGGTGATGGGGGGAAAAAATTAAATAATAATAAAAAAAAGTATATATATATATATATATATAT
>JBBMFX010038678.1:0-11675 GCA_037832545.1 Rhabdalestes septentrionalis
AGAGAGAGAGAGAGAGAGAGAGAGAGAGAGAGAGAGAGAGAGAGAGACATTGAGACAGTGTGTCTTTTGAAAACATTGTGTCACATGGCTGGACCCCAGCTCCAGTGTGTAATCGGAGCCCAGATAATTAATGCGCCCCATTGTGGGCCCCAGACTTATTAGAGTGGAAACATCACAAGAGAGGATAACAGAAGTGTGTTTTGTGTGGGTGTATTTGGTGCTTTTGGGGGACTGGATGATGGAAAACATACATGTTTTGAACACCCCCTCATCAAAAAAACTGCAGCATTTATTATGAAAAAACTAAACAGGCCAAAGCTGATCTTTTGGTTCCCGAGGTTAGGGTTACAGGCAGGTTAGGTGTGTGTGTGTGTGTGTGTGTGTGGGTGTGTGTGTCTTGAACAAGATGACAACAGAGAAAGAGAGAGAGGAAAGTACAGGAAAGAAGCAGAGGAAAGACAAACTTTGAAGCACTAAAAGACAATATAGGAAAATGTCATTCCAACAAAGGAAGGCCCACAGGAAGGACGCACTGATGGAGCGCTAACATCTGTTTTCTGGGCAGTTTTCATCCAAATTATTTTGACTGGCCAGATCGGTTCATCAGCAATAAATAAAAGATTTTGTTTAGGTTTACGATTAGTTCACTTTAAAATGAATCCATTTTCCTTTATAAGATGAAAGAATCTGTTACAGTGCATGTCTAACATCCTATTAACTGGTTGTGTGGAGATACAGAGTCAAATACTAGACTGTATTTTAACTTTAGATGCACTCGTTAACTGTTGCCGCACTTAATAGCTCGTTACATTTCTACGGTGTTTTGGTCGGTAGTGATTAATAAAAACAATTCTGGCTAATAAAGAAACTTGAATAGTGAACATAATGTAACATGCAAACATGAGACAAAACTTTTTACTTGGGTGTTTATTAACCCAAAACTGAAACTAAATTGGGAGTATTTGGGGTTTACACTATGTAAAGAGGCATTTTAGGTTTTTTTTGTCCCACATTTGTGGTATTTCACTGTTCTTGGAACAAAACCCCTGTGAATGTCAGTGGTTTACTGTATGCACATATATTTACAATTTTATATTATATTGTTCTGACTAGCTGCCCAGTATTGTACAGCCTTTGAAAAGAAGCCTGGACTGGAGCACTACTGAGAGTGGGCTGGACTAAACTGCAGTTACAGGCAGATTCACTGGTTTTAATTACATTATTTATTACACCTTTGCAGCTATATTTGTACAAATGGATACTTAGGACTTCTAAACTTTTGTTTTAAAACTTTAGTGTTTATTAAGCAAATCAACCTCTTATATGTTATGAAGTGAAGCTGAACTTATTACTGATTATAAATTCCTATAAACTGAATTCATGTTGCTGTGCTGGTTGATACTGGTTGATACCTCAGCTGTGCTATGCTAAGGTGCCTACATATTAAAATACTAGTAATAATTATGATCATGATGATTGCCTATAAAAATCTGGAGAACTGTTCCTCAAGATGCAAGAAAGTCTTTTTTGGAAGCAAAATAAGAAGCAATGTGGGGCTTTTAACAATGTATGTTAACCATGTGAGGAAAAGCTGTGTATCAATGATGTGTTATTTTCTAAAGAAACTTCCTTTTTGAAGACAAGACAGTTTTGTATTCTTGTTACTGTGTTTATGTTCGCTTGCGTATTTTCTGATGTTATACTGCATTTGTAAATCACATTGTCCAGATATATTTAGTTAGGTGCCTAAATTATTTGCACAATAATGTGTTTCAGTATCCTTGTATATTTTCATAATAATATAAAGGTACAAATAGTTTAATTGTTGTATAATTGTGCATCTCCCCTCCTTCCTGCTCTCTTTCTCCTGGCGTCATATTACATGCTCTCATCCTGAGAAAATGACTCTTCCCACGGACATTTGACTTGGAAAGCAACGCTGCAGCCTTATCTGCATGTACTTTGATTAACCAAGGAGGCTCATCCCTGGGTCTGCATCTGTGGGTTTCTCCATGTTGTAAGGATGTCCCAGGATAATGAAAAACATGGACATTTTTGCAGTGTGAGGATGATTGTCTTCCTTCCAAGAATAAAAATGCATTTTATTAAACAGTATTTTTTTTCCCAAAAAGGTAAAAGAGGCCAAAGCTGTTCTTTGGGCTGCTGAGGTCATGACTGAAGTCGGTTAGGGAGGCGCACAGCATCATTTACATACAGTAGGGCATTAAAACACCCCACAAAGACAGGAATACAAGTGTGAGTGTGAAAATCACATAAAGCAGTGACTGAACATCAGTGCACTGAACACTGCACCAGTATATTATAAGTATTTCAGCACAAATATTAGAACATATGCGGGAAGTAATAACTTAAAAGCAGATGGCACTGCTAATTCCACCGAATTGCATATGAAATCATTCTAGAGTGCTTCTATTGGTCTGTTCATTATGAAAAATGAAAAACAACTGAAGGCCAAATCAATTGGAGAGCTCGCTTGAGTGTATCTTGCCAAATACTCCAGTCAAGTATTTATCATGACACACAAGCTGATTTAACTGACCTGATTGTTCGAACTGCAAACAAATATAACAATGATCAATGTAGCCAAAACATAATAAACAGCAAAAACATCCTATATCCATTTATGCATGAAGGATATCAAATATTCCCCGTATACTTGCACTGAAATAACTAGCAAAGTGTAACTAAGTAGTGTGTGTATACCTAAAATATGTATCATTTGCAATGCTTAGTATTTGGTCAAATGACTTTATATTGTACTAAAGTTTTACTGTTAATAAAAAGAAAAGAAAAAGCCTCAACAATGCCACTGTTTCCCACTGGGGGCCCACAGACTGGAAATCCCAACATTAGCGTCTGCCCTGCTGCTCCAAAATGCAGCTACAGCTGCTGAATAAGCCCATCCCAGTTGACAGACAAATGATCAACCACTGGCTTACCCACCCTCAGCCTCTAGCCCCACCCAAAAAATATACCCTACCAAACTACACCCCACTAAGGTTTTTTTTAAATGACCAATATACATGTGGAAAAAACACTCCAGGTTGTATTACTTTAAATACGTTTTTATTAAAGCAGAACAATGTGAGACTAAATATGAATAAAATAATCCTTTTCATAAGACTATACTAAAGCTCTGACAAACACAGTCGTGCAGTCTGAATCTCTCATACTGGATTTAGTTACATATATATTTATGTATAACTAAATATTTCTAAATGTCCGCGTCTCATGGTCATGTGGGGCTACATGTGGGGATGCTGTGGGGCGCCTAGAAATGGAAGTAATAATAACAGGAGTGTGGTGATTATGTTTAATATTTCAGATGGCCGTGTGTGGTTGCCTGATGTAAAATAGCAAATTTGTTTTTTATTCATTTTTATACAGTATTATAATAGAATATATAATGTGTATTACTATGTGTATGAATATATTACAATTACTGCCTTGCTCCCTGGTCATTGATTGACGTGGCAGTGACCAGACTGCTTCTGCTGCCGCCCATTAAACGTTGATATGATTTTCATATGCAAAATCCACCCACGATTGCCTCAGCGGAGCCTCGTGGAGCCTGGGGCCTGGGCGGGGCCCTAAACGGCCAAAATGATTGTTGTGCAAAAAGCTTTGATCTTTGTTCCACTAAATCAGCAGGTATGTAAAAATCCACAGCTTTAGCAGGTATCCTCCGGAAACACATTCACACGGACTATGCTGCCTGCGCTGAATACATAAACTGGTAGAGAATACATTTGACACTTTGACTCCATTTACCCCTGATTACAGGTGTAAATTATTTCTACTTTTCATTTCAGTCAATTCCTCACAAAATCTATAGATAATTGAAGATAATTCCTTCATACTTCGCTTTTAAAGATCCTTTGCTTCTAAAATTTTCTGTGATGTCCCCACATTGACCAGAATATGAATCATTTAACGATAAAGCACATCTAACCGAAGGCCTAAACCAGTGAAGAAACAGGTGCAGATGACTCCAGATGATCAGGCGGTGATCAGTATACTGGTGGCGCTGAATTCTGAGTGGTTGGAACTCCTTTATCAAGGCACCTCATAACTCCAGACACTTCGCAGCCTGTCACAGTGAAACATTTGTTCTCATTTTTACCAGATGAAAGAGTTTGAGAGGCAAAAAAATTGTTTTTTTGTGCACCATCAAAGTGAAGAAATGAAGGAGGCTCAAAAATGTTACTCAGTCCTGTAAAACACAGCACGAGCAGTGAAGGCAGTGAACGTGGTGTGTTGTATTAACTGCTGGCAACCTGAGTTAAGGTTAAGATATTTTTGAAAGAGTAATTTTTATGACAAATAAAACGGGAGGAAGAAGCGGTGAAGACCACCATATGAGCCAACATGATGCTCTCCCACACACACGCATACATACATGCGCGCACAGCAGATAAAACTGTGCTCGCTCACCCGTTACCTCCTCTTGATGGATGGATAGAAGTTCAGGGAATCGCTGGCCTCTTTCCCAGATAAGAGAACGTGGGGAAGCACGGCCAGTTGGCCAGAACACGCAGTTCAGGGAGATACTGGGTGAATGTTTTTTACTGTGGGTTTTAGTGGTGGCTTTGGCTGTGGAGAGAGTTTACCCACTGCAGTCGCCCTGACCGGACTGAAAAACTAAGACATTTAGTGTGGTTTTCAAAAAGAAGATTTTAGCTCATTTTAACTGTTATGTATTGAGAAAACTGTTTTGTGCAGATGCACTAACTCTTGGAAGAGAACTTTCCAGTCCTGGACGACACATACAGAAACAGACTGCTCAAAACACATCTGATCAAAAGAATAATCTAATTAACAAGCCTAAGTAAAATATACAGGTCTGGGGGGCTCCAGGACCAGGGTTGGGAATTTATACTATGGCCCTCCATCACTTTGACCACGCCATTTTTTAAATATACTTTATTGATGCTGCAGGAAATTGTTTAGTCTTCTGCATTTAACCCATTCACGTAAATGAAACATTACAATGGCTCCCAGGGGCAGTACTTTGCTCGAGCGTCCCTAGGTGGCGCCACTCGCAGTCCCAGGAATCAAAGCTTCTGACGACAGGGGCAACTCCCTGACACCAGATCACCAACCGACAGAATTATTTAGGCTGTTTTCTTATCTGGATCATTTAGGCAGATTTGACATTACCATCACAGCTGGCTTGTTTAACAGGGGCCAGAAACTGACCGTTGATAATGAACCGTGGTTGATTAATTGTGCTACCATGATTGGTAAAAATGGTTTGTAGCCTGTTCTAAGCCTTTTAAACAGAAAGACATCAATCTAGTTTTCAAAAAGACCAAAGCAAGATTTTTCTAATCACAACAGTCATTTCTTTTTCTGATCCGAAATAAATCATGTTCTTCTTATTGAAGTCTGACCCTACTTGGATCTCAAAGACATGTTTCAGACATTCTACAGGCTTTTTTTTATGTCTTTAATCTTATGGTTTGTCTGAAGATCAGATTTTTCTAGAAAAAAAAATGGACAAAGAAATGTCCTTTCCTCTGGGAGGTTTCATGTCATTGGTTACATTAACAGTCTTGATTGTAGTGTCTTACAAGTAACCAACACACTCACAGACATGAGTATGAGGAATGCCTCAGCTTGGAAGGGAAAACGTCTCTGCACTTTGAGGGCATTATCTTGGCCTATTGCCTGCATTAAGCACATGATGAGTCATGCAGCCTAAGATAATTATGCTGCCTCACATAAAGTCAACACCTGCCCACCACTGACCGTCCACCACCATTGAGGGATTAAGAGTCAAGTTTGTGCTTCAGGCTCATTCTCCTCTGATCCATCCAAACCCCCGACAGTCTAAAGCCCCAAGAGCCATAATTAAACCAACCGAGCTGTAACCCGAC
The DNA here is from genome assembly GCA_037832545.1 of Rhabdalestes septentrionalis. Classification (NCBI taxonomy): domain Eukaryota; kingdom Metazoa; phylum Chordata; class Actinopteri; order Characiformes; family Alestidae; genus Rhabdalestes; species Rhabdalestes septentrionalis. The sequence goes on from JBBMFX010038678.1 coordinate 5,901, forward strand.
ACCTGGTGGCAGTCGGTTGACTGAACTTTTTAATCAAACTGCACATTATCACTGAATGTATTTTTGCTGCAATGGTTCAGCATCTTCTTATTGTCTGCACAGAAGTGGGGCTGAGCCCAGGTAAGCCTCGACCTTCTCATAATGCTCATCCAGGATATGGTGTCTCTTAAGGTTATTTTCCAAATGTATTTATTTTCCCTCACCGTTTCTGATCAGTCCATCCATGGAGTAGCACTACAGCTTCTTTATCGGTGTGATGAAAGCCTAAACCAGTTAACATGCTAGTGATGTCCTAGACCTTTGCATTTCTCACAGCATTAAAGATACATTTGTGAACATCATTGAAACCTCCCACTGAAATTTATCTTCTGGCCAAACAGACAGTAGTGCTTGTAATTCGTTGATTCTCAGTTGTACTTTGTTGACTTTTCAGATGACTTTTCCATTGTTGTTGTTTTTTTGCACAGAGTGGAATAAAACAAAGCCCTCTTTTTATGCTGTAATGACAACAGCGCGACCAATCAGAAAACAGTGATGCTGTCACCTCCGCTGCAGTTTGCTTGTAGCCCTGCTGTTGAGCAGCTCGGGTACGGGTCGCTTTATTTATAACTAATTTTCTTTTTCTGGAATGGTTTGGTTTTTCTAAAGATCAATTTTTGTACACCAGATACGTGCATGTAAAGAACCTTCTCATAATACAAAGTTCCTATAGCAGTTCTTCTTAGAAGCTTTGTGGTTCTTTATATTTGAAAAAGGTCATAGCTCCACAGCAACAAAAATGGCACCATTTCAGTACTTCAGCACCTGCATGACTAACAGTGAAATTATAGACCTCATGATTAATAATCCATCTTTGAACAAACACAGTGTGCTGGGTTGGTCTGGCGTATCCCAGGCTGTGAAGATAAGAGGCTGGAAGAACCTGGATAGGTAGAATGAGACTGAACAGTGAGAAGCTTTCGTGTTTTCTCTTCCACCCGTTTATTTTTCCATCATTCCGTCTCCTCCCCTTGGCCTTTTGGCAGGCTGCTCTGCTATCTATCTCTCTCTATTGCTCCTGCATGGCCTTCATAATCTCAGCCTTACGCTCTTCTCAGTGGGCTGTGGCACTCTGCCTTCTTTGCTTCTGTTTTTTTTGCTTTCTTTTTCTCTTCTCTCTCTCTCTCTCTCTCTCTCTCTGTCTCTCTCTCTCTCTCTCTCTCTCTCTCTCTCTCCCTCTCTTCTCTATTTCTCTACCTTTATTTCTTTTTGCTTCTTATTTGTTTCTGTCTCTACCCACCCCCTTCCCTTCTTTTTCCCAGGGGGAGAAACCTTGCTTGCTTGGAACTCTGGGAGAGAGATAGGAACGATAACAATGAGAAGAAGGTCAGCACAAACAACCTGCCGAGTGTGTAGGAATGAAGGCACGTGTCTTTCACCTCCTCAAGCTGGATGGATTTTTCTTTTCCCAGCCACATTTTTGGACAACTACTATGTAGCTGTCGAACTCTCAGGCCAGGCCTCATGAGAGCCTCAAGGTAAAATATGTCAAAGCAAATGTGTTTTGCTCTTCCTTCATTCAGTTCTACTGAGATTACAGTCCATACCATGCAGCTCCACCTCGCTGGCCAATCTATTTCTATCTCCAGCCTTATATCAGTGGTCAGTTTCAGGACACAGAACCTAACCATGACAATGATATATAAAATATACCAGTGACACTATTATACCTCAGAAAACTATATAATTGTGTCACTGATGTGTTGAGAATGACCCACCATCCAAATAATATCTGGGTAACAGGGCTCCTGTGGTCAGAACTAAGGATAGAGGGCAGCTGACAAACTAATCATGACATCAGACACATCTTTATTTGGACACCTCAGTAAAAACCATGAATATTACAGCTCTAAATGCTATACATGTCAAAACTGTCACTACAAGATTCAGGTACAGCTTCTACCTACTAATGCAAGCTTAAGTCATGGTGACATTTTATTTTGCTACTGTCACACTTTACCGACTACCTCAAGGAGGATGTTGTTTTACATGTTATCACTTGTATTTATTGTAATTATTGTGTTGCAGTGTCTATTGTTAATTGTCTGTAGTCTGGTTCAGGTAGGAATTGCTCACTGCATGGTGTCCTTTGTACATCTGACAATATAATTTTGTACAATTTTTGAATATTTGAATTCAAATAAAGATAGGAGAACACCTGCATTCTTTTTTGCTGGACATACACCCATTGAGTAACATTTTTGGTTGCTGTGAAAAACATTTAATGCTATAAAGTTAATAGATTACATGATTTTAGACAACACTGTCATGTACTTTTTGGAAACTGTAAAACACAATTTTACACTGTAGAAATTTTTCAATGAAAAATGGACAGAAAATATGTCTTGTAATTAAAACTTGACACAAACACATATTTCTATGAATGTAGCAGTTTCACAGTGACTTTTTCAGTAAAGATATCTGGCATAGAACTGTATACTGTTCTGTACAGTTGACGGAAATCTGATTAGGAAGTTCACAATCCAGTGGCTACTTTAGAACTTCCAAAAGGCCTAAAGTGACTTTTCCCCCACACAAACAGTTCTCCCATCTTGTGGATCACATCGGTTGATTCCTCCGTCCTTTTTTTTGGTTTTCAGATTTTCTACCTATTGTAGATCTCTCCCAATTCCAACCACAAACTTGGACGCTATCAAGTAACCCCACCAACACATGCTGGCTGTCCTGCCCATTAAATGAGGGCAAGACCAGGTGGATTCCTCGCCAAGGATAAAAAGACCAGCACTTAATGATAATGTGTTCATGAGTTAGATGCTAATGATGGAACGTGACATGTAATGTCTTCTGTTCGGTTCCTGAGCACCTAATGAGACCACTGGCTTTGCTATGTCTACCTAGGTACAATGGGAAAACAATCTTGACTCGATAATTTTCAATTCCAAAATTAAACAATTAAATACCATAGTACTTAAATGCTACAAAAGCAATGATTATATTAAATAAAAAGAATAGACATGTAATATTTAGTACCAAAAACTATTAGTCTTTCTCGAAAGGGGTCTAGAATGCCTGAGACCATAAGGCAGATAGATAAAGTGGACCTCGAGTAGAAGAATAATGTAGGTATTTCTAATAAAGTATCAGAAAGTTAGCAAACAGAGAGTCAGCAATTAGAAAACCATAAACAGCATGTCTGTAATTATGACGTTTTTACTGTAAAGCTCTATTGAAGTTTTCTATCCAAGGACTTATCCTTTAATAAGTTAAAAAGACCAGAGGATAAAGGATTTTATGAAAATATTCAAGGTCAAACCGTGCAGATCTTTCCATCTCTTTATTTCTTGGTAATGCAGGCTTCTAAAAAATAGGATGTGTCAAATGAATGTCTTTTGTAGTAAAACAGAGGGAACTTGGCTTTGAGAAATGTGTTTTTGTTTTCCAGCAGAATGTGCTTTGTTGGATCAGTTGGTGTGTTTTTGCACAGAGCGATTAGACTGAATGTGTGTTTTGGTACACACACTCCCTCGTGATAGAAGGGTCCATAAACAGAGGCTATCGGAGGACTTCCTTTTGCAGCAATCCTGACGCACCCCTCCACCCCATCCCTGAAGAGCACTGGACATTCCCACAATTCATGTCCTTCACTAATTATAAGAATCCAACTAACAAAGGGCAACAAATAACCCTGAACCAGAACCCAGAGCTTGTCACCGCATCTGGGCACAGACATTCTGAAATTCTGAAAAACAATTAAATCACAGGAAGTACATTTGTTATATGAGGTGTTTTCTTTTATTCAGATCTAGTCAAGTAGCAGTTCCTTCAAACGGTTTAAAACAATGACCTTGTTAATTACATTATTATTGTCAGTCTTGTCACACAATTGCTTACATTGGAAAAGGGGAATTCAAATTATTTCCCTAAATGTTGCACATTTTAATGTTTAAGGCATCAACAAAGTCTCTCAGAGCGGTTTATGTGAAATGCTCCATTCTAGAGAAAATAACAGGATCACAATTGCTCCCAGTGAAGAATGGAACCTGACACCTGAAGAGTTTATTTCCTCTTAAACCTCTTATTATGTATTATGCAATGGTTACAAATAGGGTTGGGCTTTAAGTCAATATTAACCGTGATAATTTACTTCAAAATGTGTCTCAGTAGGTTTTTTAAGCCTATCGATTAAGTTTAGCACAGTGTGTGAAATGTCAGTGAACACATAAAACATTTTTTATTAGTATTTTTGAAATGTGGGTATTTTTTCGTTTATTCTTTATCGAATATTTATAATCGTGATAGCTTTTCTCAGTACATTCACTGATGGTTTTAGAAAGAAAATAGCCCTAATAACATTCCATGCATCATGTCCCCTGGTTCTGTAAAATCTTAACGGCCTAATTATGCAAGAATTTTAAGAAATCCATGGATTTTCCCCATTTAAGCAATAAAGAACAAGAAATGAAAAACTATAAAATCTTTGCAAACTGCTACAAGCACACAAACTGCTCTTTACTGGGCTGAACCTGCAGCAGACTACTAATGTGAAATAAAAAATAAAACAAATAAAAATCCTCCGATAACTGGAATTGGTAAATGAAGAGCCAAGCTGGAAACAGGCAGTCCGGTTTAGGGTGCAGGATGAGCACTAGAGCACAAACACAAACAAACATGGCCCCAAACGGACCATAATTAAAGCCCTGTTTACTGATGCTCATTAGCCGTCATTAAGGCTCTTTAGAGCTCGTTAAGGGCAAGGTTGAAGGGAGCGAGGCAACCAAGCGATGAGGCCCGTCACTCTTCCCACACACACACACACACACGTTGTTTTTTCTTTCTTTTCTGAGGGCCCCCATGTGTGTTCCAAGCTCACCTTCCACCTCATGTAGCACACACAGAGCGCCAAGTGTTCAGGACCACTTTAGCGAAGAAGGATGCATGTCTGACACTGGATTGCCCATGAAAAAAACAAAAACAAATAAACCCCTCCCAGAAAAATCACGTTTAATTATTCAAAGCGTAAAAAAGAAAAAAATAAGTGACGTTTGGTAGTCTGCGTATAAAGTATTAGCCAACATCATGCTTCTTTTCTTCAAACTGGCCTTTTTCATTTTAATACAGGGTGGCTTTGACAAAAGCGAGATAAGGACAGTGAACTGTGGTTAAGCAATGATCGATTATCAGTGGACCAAAAAAAAGAAAACAATGGCAACCATGCTAGCGCGGAACAAATGTCCATTTCCTACAGTTCAATAGCGGTGTGGTGTCTGCAGCATGTAAAACTAGGATAAGCGGCTAAATTGCAGTTCAGAACTTGTTCATTTCCAATTATAGCTTCAGAGGAGAGAAAATGAACACTTGGGTCTCTCAGCCCCACCTGGTGTGATATTATAAGCATGGTAGGGTGTGCGCAAGCCGCTATTTTGCTTCGCGTGGGCCAGCCGCATGTGCTAACAGGATACACACCCCACTGATAACAGCTATGGCTCACAGGAACACATGCAAAACAACATCTGGGGACACTCTATAATGGGATTTGTGAAGGCTTCTATAGTCTTTGAAAATTGTTGCAATGATATGTGTATTGAATACTGTGTGGTACTGTAGTGAGGTGAATTTCCTTCGGGATCAATAAAATACCTGTAAGCCTATCTGTCTGTCTGACTGTTTGTCTGTGTGTCTGTGTGTCTGTGTGTCTGTGTGTCTGTCTATCTATCTATCTATCTATCTATCTATCTATCTATCTATCTATCTATCTATCTATCTATCTATCTATCT
>JBBMFX010038697.1:0-11674 GCA_037832545.1 Rhabdalestes septentrionalis
CACACACACACACACACACACACACACACACACACACACACACACACACACACACACACACACACACAAAAGTAAAGCCATAAAACCACAGATATCTCTTTCTGCTTGCAGTTCAATGATCGTAACTGAGACTTCTCTCACAGCTCAAAATAAATAAATAAATAAATAAAAAGGTAAAAGTCCTGAAAAAGTTTGTCCTACTGATACAGACCAGTTAAACATACATTGCTAAAGGAGTTCAGAAGGGAAGTAAGAGTACATTTAAGGACAACAGAAGAAAAAAAAACACTAGATTTTAGCAGAGTAATATTACAGTCTACAGTCTAACTACAGTACATTAGGAGGTCGGCTTAAAAACGGAATGGTATTTTTACAGTAGAATGCCTCCTCATTTAGGAGATATTTTCAATTTATCATCAGAACAAATTTTTCAGAACAAAGCACTCAATGCATCATGGAGGTACAATTTGAAATGATTATGACGATGATGATGATGATGATGATGATGATGAAGAATATGTTTGAAGCATATTATTACAATTATTTGTGTAAACTTCCTTAAAATAAATACCTATTAAGTTATTTTTAATTAAAATATATTTTCTCAATTATCCCACAATAAAGAGGCAGAGATAAGTGGATACTCTTGTCTATGGTTAGAGAGTAGGGGACACATAAAATGTGGCATGTTTTTTGTTGGGTTTTTTTGGCAGTAAAGTTGCCAAATGTTTCTTGCAGCCAGACAAGAGTTACTCTTTATGGTTTAGGAATTCTTTCCACTGTTACTTGCAAAACAGAGTGTTTTGCTTCTTCAGCATGTTTACTCTAGGGATGGAAAAGGTCATACCAGATTCTCAAATTTTTTTGTTTAATTACCGTAAATTCCGGACTACAAGGCGCAGCTGATTAAAAGTTGCAAGCTCTAATTTTAGAAAAAAAAATTATTTTGTACTTGTACAAGCTGCACCGGATTTTAAGCCGCATGTGTCTCGCGTTGTAATATGAGATCTGGCGCCGGGTCTGGTTACGAGCAGTTTAGATTCTTTGGCCGAACGCGAACCCAGTCCGGGCCCAAGCCGGTCCACGGGTCAGGTCGGGCCGATATTTCCTGCCACTATCCTCGGGCTGTGCCGGCCCAGGCTGGCCCGTGATCAAGCATTAAAACGGCCCACGTATTAAAAAATGCGGGTTTAAATCGGGCTCGGGATGAAAATTACAGTTAATGTGCTGCATCGTATTTTAAACTGCACTCTTCAAAATTGTGAAAAAAAGCAGCGGCTCATAGTCCGAAATTTACAGTAGTTAGAGGTTTTGATTTTGGACTGTAGTCTGGTAATATTCAATCCATTTTCCTTTTTCGTTTCTTTACTGACTGCGAAACAGGATTTGTTATTTAGTGACCCACCTCAACTGGTGCTTTGAATCTTTTTCTCCAAACAATTTTGATTGTATCCCAACACGTAATTTTTTGTTTTCAAAAGAACAACTGATATCTTCCAGAGATTTTTTTTTTTTTTTGTCTTTCAGATCTTGACATAATTTGACAGGTCTTCTTAACTGTGAATTCTTAATGGCATTTATGACAGTGAAAACTGCTCATAAAAAGTATTTAAAAGGTAAGTCACAATTATCTATATTTTCAGATCCTCAGGCACTTATAAACAAGAGTACAACACTCACTTTAAAGGATCACATTTATTACACTGTAAAATTGTCTACACCTGATTAGACTAAGGTGGGATCAAACAAATAAGGCCCAGAACAGAAAAAACAAATAACACTGGCGGGTGCCCAAACCTCTTAACTGATTTTTTATTTTAACTTATTTAACCTTAAGTTTGATGAAAGTTAACCTGTAATTTGATTTAAACCTAATTATTTTAAACTTATAACTATAATTCATATAATAACTAATGCTGCCAATAAGGCATCTGTTTCCTTTTTGTAAATAAATGTATTTAATGCTCATTTATTTATGTCAATTTATGTTGGGTTGAAATGCAATTCTACAGGGATTCCCCACTGCGACTGGTGCATGCATGGCAATGGATAGCTATGGACACTGGAACATGGATGGTTCAAGCTGAGTTGTACCTGTTCTAGGGCGGCTAGGTTAGTCCTGAGGGCATCATTCTCACTCAGGATGCCCTCCACCTGCTCCTGACTGACCGCACTCTGACACTCTACCTGCAGCTCCACCAAACAGCAAACATACCAGCCAGGGCAGGAGAGAGAGAGAGAAAGAGAGAAAGAGAGAGAGGACAGTCAGAGGATGACAGCTGAGCAGTTGAGAAGTTGGTAGGTGTCACATCACACGGAAATAAGGGAACAGAGACAGGAGGGTGAAATTTGAGCGAGGGAAGAGAAGTACTGAGGAAGGGGGAAATAAAAGGAGAAGAAAAGAATAGATGCATCACAGAACATGCACCAGGAACAGCACCAGTTCGAGGCACAGCACAGAATGAGATAAAGAAAGGAAATAAATCGCAGACAGGAGACTAAAAAAAAACCACAGGCGGAATTAGAAAATGCAAGTAGAACAGAGGTTGCAACATAAAACTCGAGGACAGCTTCTGAGGGACACATTAAAGCACCAAAAGGAGATGGGGGACAAAAAAAAAAAAAAAGAGGGCGAAAGACATTTCCTGCTAATCTCTTTTTGCTGCCCATCAGGCAGGCCTTTAATTAAGATTTGTGCCCTCAGTGAGAGAGCGAGTGACACTGCTGGGGTTCAAACTGAGTACTTATGTAGACAGAGACAAGGGGGCCTTCCCTTGGGGCTAGAGCTGATGCCAATAAGCCCCGTAGCCCCGCTAATTCTTAATTATTCAGGTGATCTTTACCATGCTCCTTTATTAAAGCCCAATTAAACATGCTGTTCTCCTGGCAATTCAAAAAACTTCATAAATTTTCTTCAGAGGGCTCATTAAGAACAACACTTATTCGCTATCAAAGGGTAAAAACAGTTTCGTCACCAGTTACTGTGCTGCACAAACATTGCACTGACTTTCGACTTACAATTCCCAAAACTTACTAATTTGATATTTAGACCAAATTATCTGCTAAATATAAAACTAATATGTACTATAAGAGAAACAAGTTCTGTAATTAATATGTTAAAGACTGAAAACAGAAATATAACTGGGGTTTGTTTCACATTGTAACAACCATCTCAAAAAGAATTTAATCAAGCACGAAAATGTCAGGTATCATAATCTGCATTAGCATCTACACAGACCTCTAGTCGTTTTCGCAGTCGTTTACTCATTTGCAAACAGAACATTGGCAGGTAGAGAGATAATCAGCCTGATCTCCAGGGCTATGATAATGAACATCTGTTTCTTCCCCGAGTTTATCCAGTCCTTTCTCTAGATCTTCAGACAGATACTGGCTAATTCACTCCACTGAGTGGGAAATGATCACGTTTCGGACCCTGTGATTTACAATCCAGTTCTTTCTTCAACAAATAAACATAAATAAATAATAATAAACAAACAATAAACACATTGTTTTATCCAATTAGTGCTATATTCAAAATTTTAGAGCCTATTTTTTTAAGCACAATGTTCCTTGTTAAAAAGTCTCATGCTTAATTTGCATTATGTGGTTCTATCTGCAGTCTGACAGTACAGATATAACCAGCATTCAGACTCTACCTGTTTCAACAAGCTCAGCTATAAGTTCCTTTGTAGCTTGGCAATTAAAGCAGCGTAATGTGATTTTAGAGATACCAACAATTATTATCACCCAGTTGAAAATGTAGCACAATTAATGAATCTCTTGATTTGAGACAAATGTAAAAAAAAATGACAATTTCTTGGAATGCCAGCTATGACGAATTTAAGGTAGAGCTCTTTGAATTGAAAAAGTCCCATGTTAGAAACTGCTATTTCCAAATATCATGGTATTTTAATGTTCAGAACCCAAAAGTCTCTCAAAAATTCAAGAAATGAATGTTGGCTGCTATCCATAAGGCTTGATGTATTTGGAAGGTGGGCTCTTAGATTCTCAGAACTGAATGTAGATAATAATTCAGAGCAAACGATTTGGTTCAAAAGGTGTCACAGTCTGATAAACAATTCAGTGATATGAACCAAAAGACCAAGGACAGCGAGGCTTTGCTGCACAGTTCCAGTGAACCTCTTAAAAGAATCACCAAAATATTTCAATATGGCTAAAATTAGAATTAAGTAGATACCAATTAGCAAACAGTTAGTAATTTGCATTCTTGTAGTGTTTTTAATCCCTTTTGGTAGCATATTTAATAAAAGTGAGACAGGCTTGTGCAATTATTACACCATCTGAAAATGTCATATGGAAAAAAGGTCAACAGAGAAGTCATTTCTACCTGATCTTTGAGTGCATGGAGAGCCAGCTCATGCTCTTTCTGCTTACTCTGCAGTTGCTCCTTCAGCTCAGCAACATTCTGTGTCCCCACACACAAACACACACACAAAAAAAAAACACCACACAAACACACGGATATTGAGATTCAGTGGGCATTGGGCGTGACAATGATTCAGTTGTGGGCAAAGACCCATTAATCTGAACAGGGTGTCCCTAAAGGCCTGGCCCTCATACTGAGACACTGAGTGCGGCGTTCAGCTTATCATTATAGCACTGACCATCCATCCACTGCTCTTAAATCTGTACAAGGAGCTTCAACACCAGGCAATCAGCCCAAGGGAGGGGCCAGACAAATTAGGGGGAAAACTCACATTCCTAAATTGTAGGGCTTTGCAAATCTGGAAAACTAAAAAGGAGTCAAAAATGTACTAAAATTACCGAAGCTCTAATAAAAGGAATTATGTTTTTGAAATGGAATTCTGGCAGTAAATCAAATTTGAAAAGAATAGGTTTTCATAATTATTGGGCATTATTTACAATTTAAAATCACATAATGCTTGAAACACCCACAGACACCTCAGAAACTACCGTGCAACAACTTTAAACAATAAATTATATTATTTTGTTATACAAGTCCATATAACATATGTATATTAGAGGCATTCATTTTATCAATATTGGAGGGACAAATATCAAACAATTGATCATGCACACTTCTAGAGATTGGGAATGCTGCTATCAGACTACTAACAGGTTGTGCAGTATTTACCTGGTTGGCAGTCATTAGATCATTCTGCAGTTTCTGCACTCGCAGGTTTATGGATTTCAGCTCCTCCTCTTTCCGTTGCTGAATCTCCTCTATTTTAGTCCTGGAGTAAAATACATCCATATGCAAATCCATTCTCATAGATGTAATCTGACAAAAACAAACCCTTCCACTCCAGGTGCTTATTCAAATGAGCACCAGTATATCTAAACAAAATGACTGCGCAATATGTTGGGGGGGGGGGAATATAACAAATCCTCAAATTAGCTATTTTGTTACATCGCATAAACAAATGAAGTTCTCTGTAAAGACAAAGAGAGTTTGCTTATAATCTGTCTCCCACCTGCTGTCATTGTAGAGAGACTCCTTTTCACCCTGGAGCCGCATAAAACTGTAATAGGAGAACGAAAGATTTTGAAACTACCAACAAGTACATGAACAAAGACATATTGCTTGGCATTCTCATGTCCTTTAATCCAAAGTGTTTATTATAATCCATCATTTAAAGAAACATTATATGTATTAGGGGTGTGCGAATCAGCCGCGATTTGTATCCGTATTTGTATTCGAGTAAAATTTGTAATGCATCTTGGTGGAAGCAGAGTACCTACTCCAGAACACGAGCATGTGATTGGGGGGTGGGGGTGGAAGCAGAGTATCTACTCCGGTGATGGGGGGGAGGAGGTGAGTTATTGGGTCCGAATGCAAATATTTTTTATTCATGTTCTCTCTCACTCTGTCTAAAACTTCGGCAATTATATACAGTCAATTAAAAAATTGCCTGACACAGGATAGCACTGGGCTTGTGTCTGTTGTAAAAATACCCCTGTGTCACTACCAAAGGGGGCGGGGGGGATTTGGGGGGGGGGTTTACAGCTGCAGTAGCAGCAGAAACTTTGCTGACTGAGCTCAAGCTAGCTCAAGAACAACAAGCTCCCGTTCAGAACCATTACACCTGCTCACTGACTGTCCGCTGGACCAGCATTCAGTCACCACTGAGGGCCGAGGGCCACGCTGCAGGCCCATGATGTCATGAAAAGAAAGATACCGATTGGAGGAGAGGCCACAGAATATTACAGAGGCTCGACGCCTCGTCATGGCTCAGCAAGTACGAGTCAAAAGGGTGAGAGAAAAAAAAATGGTAGTCATTTATCTTCAGCAGGAAGTGGTGAAGTTTAAAATAGAATATCACACCACTGGCAGGAACTTGGCAAAGGACAGAGTGATTTCATTTCTGCGGTTTTCTATTTTTGTGGTACTGCTAACACATACAAAAGCTTTAGCCTGCTGTACACATGTAGGTAGTCATTAACATATTTGAGACATATGAGACATAAGCATTTTAAATAGTCTTTCAGATTAACAGACTTTCTAATCCTCCAAGATTAAACTATGCATTTCCCTGATCTGATTATGTAAATCCTGACCTAGAATGTGATAATGAAATTAAAATTTATTCATTTTCAGATTACGTCCATTCCTGAACCCTTCATTACATTCATTAAAATGTGCCAAAAACTCATTCCACATCAGCAATACTTCTTGGATAACTAGCAGTCTATTCAGGTCTTGTGTGACAGTATGGGAATTTCCTGACATAGTACAGCACAGGTGGGGTGGAATATGGTCTCATTTAATATGTTGTGGGAAGAACTGAATGGAGGGAGCACCTGATGAAGGTCCTAGATGTGAGAATGTAGAAAAGCATGATCTTACCTCTCCTGTTTTTTCTTCAATTTGTCAGAGAGCTTGAAAGGCAAAAATCACAAATTCTCGAATTATAGTTGGTGTAAGTACACATAAAACCATACACTTCCTAAAAACAATCTGACATTTACCTTAGCAATGTCCTCTTGGAGTTTACCTATTTCTGTCTGCTTTGTTGCCTAGACATAAAACAAAGATCAAATAAGCTGACATGTTTCTTCCCTAAAATTTAAAGCAAAATGTTCACCATACCAAATAAAAGGAAAGCACTTTCTGGGATACACGAACAATACAGCAAGTACATACGTTTACATCAGTTTTAATGTAAGCGGCACCCCCAAACTATTCTCCACAGCCCTAAGATTCAGAAAGTAAAGAATTAATTCTTACCTCTAGTACCTGAAGCTGTTCCTTCAGTAAACGCTTCTCTTCCATCTCTGTTTGAAGCTTCAGCTCCACCTCTAAAAGTGACAAGTAGGTAAAAATGAAGGAAAATAACTGAATATGAGGACAGAAACTAAAGCACAGATACTGAAACTCGTTGCCACTGCTGACATTACTTCTAAACTACGGCCAGTATTAATTAATATAGAATTTATTTTAACAATGAATTCCAGCAATCCTATACATGGCATTTATAACAGCAATTATAAATGTTTATTTACCATCTTCAGATGGTAAATAAACATTTATTGGTCCCATAAGTGGAAAAAATGCATTACTATGGCAGAAAGTGGACAGTACACAGCCACAATATACATGAAATCTGCCAGTTCACACATGCTTGCATTTGTGAAACCCTACTGGTGATGGTTTTCTCTCTTTCAAATGTGGCCAAAAAAGTGATTAGAGCATTAATAGCTCCCTCTTGTGGACAGTTCAGACTACTGCAGCTTTATAATGACCTGTGGATTCCTTGTTTTTCATGAAAAGTGCACAGATCTATTGTAAATATACATTTCAATATTTAAGTTTTTAATCAAATATACTCAATACGGTTTCTCAAGAAAAATAACATTCAGAAGATTTTAGAGTAACAGCACTTAACACCCAGTGTCATCACAAAATATTCTGTAACATAATATTTTTCAAGACAATTTCAGCCTAGGCTGAAAAATCTGGAGATTAAATTCACTTCATAAAGTTGCTGTATACTGTGATGACAATAAATGCAAAGTGATATATTATGATTTTAAATAAGTGTCTAAATGTGTGATTGACAATCTTTGCTATGCAAACAGAATACAAATAATAATACTCTTATTTATGTAAAAGAATACAAAAAACACTGCAATCCTACAGTTCACTATTGCACTATAATATAAGAGAAAAATAATAAAATACTGACAGCCAACATCATAACAAAGCAAATTTTTGCATATTGCAAAACTGATGGATGAAGTCAGCATTACCTCAAAGAACTGGATCAATATTCAATTTGATGAGTGTACATCAGGCAACGGCCTACATTACAGTGCACCTTAAACTTTTATCATTAAAGATAAAACAGTAAAACTAACAGTAACTTTTAACAGTAAAGCTAAAATTAAACTCGACATCAGCATTTTTGTTCATTCCTGATCCCTTCATTACATTCATTAAATTTGCCAAAAACTCATCCCGTATCAGCACATACTTGGATAACTAGCAGGTCAATTCAGGTCTAGTGTGACAGTATGGGAATTTCCTGACATAGTACAGCATGGGTGGGGTGGAATATGTTCTCTTTTAAAATGTTTAAATTTCTATGTTTAAAAAAATTTACAGTTTTAATAAACAGAAGGAATAGCTAATAAAAGTAGTAGTAACAGTAGTAATAGCTCACCGCTTAGCCTGTTCACACTCTGCTCCAGAGTGTTACTCTGGGCTTCGCTCTACAAAGAAAAACGACATTAACACAGAAACAGAAATCAACTTGCTATCATTTAAATGCTTTTCATTTTCTTGTCATTTAACATGTCAGTGGCTGATGCCTATCCCAGCTGCTTGTAATGGGCAAAGACACGGTACACCCCAGACAGTCGCCATAATGTTGTTGGGCCCCAGACAACCATTCACACTAGGTATGCCGTAGGTATGACTATCCCCGATGCACACATGTTTTTTTTGGTGGAGGAAACCCAAGCAGTCTTCAGGGAGAACATGCAAACTCTTCGCAGAAACACCCTGTGCCCAAACCCAGGATCTTCTTGGTGCAGCAACAGCGCTAACCCCTGCGCCACCATGCTGCCCGTGTAATTCATAAAATTTCGGCGCTATTAAATTTTCCCCAGTCAACTATTAATATTGTAACAAAGTCAAAGCTATTTGAAACACGAAGTGAATTCTCTTCGGTACAAATCCTTCGCATTTTATTTCCGTGGAGGGGAATTCTGAGGTGTTCTTATTTTTGAAGGCTCTGTTTTGGCTCTTTGATACATTTCATTGTGTGTTGTACTTGTATGAATATGCATGTGACAAATAAAGAATCTTAATTATTGATTATATCACGTAAATCCACAGAGCACACAGTTTGAAGAGTCACAAACTGCCTGCTACAGACCTCCAAGTCAGTTGCTTCTGGCCCCCAAACTTTGTGGGGCCTTCAGATTGGCTCAAAAACAGTTTGTAGAAAGCTGTATTAAAGTTCATTCATTAGCACTACTTGTAAATGACCTCAGAATAAAAGCAGAATAAAAATCTTCCTTTGACTGAACCAATCATAGCTCACCTGCTTCAGTCTGTCATGGCCTGCATCAGCTGTCCTTGCATCACTGAAACCACTGGCATGAGCGTGCGACTGGTGGATCCCATTGGAGTCAGCCTGACCATCGATCACTGCCTCTTTCCCATCATTAACGTCTGCACCCCGCAAACGATTCAGTTCATTGTCATAGCGCTCCTGAAATGCTTGACAAGTACATGGACAAACACAGCAATATAACCATCCTGCAGTGACAGGTCACATTCATCAGATTTTGTGGGCAAATAAACAAGACCATATTGCTGATATAAATATTGCCAAAATGCACTTTTCTGCAGTCTTGCACCTCTTAAAAAGTGATTATGTGCATTTCAGGTGTTTTAGCTTCGGCTTAGCTGGCATTCAATCTACAAAAGGAAGGAGTGAGGAGTGTGTGAGGGAAATCGGTTTATGCTGCCATAAATATATATGAAAAAAAAAGGCAGACTTGAGTTAATCTATAAGCTGTATATAAAACGAAGAAATATCTATTATTTTTATGTCCACAGCACTGGGGTCAAAGTTACAAAATATTTAGAATAGGGGTATAAACAGAGGGCAGTTCCAGTAGATCAGAAGTACAACTGATTCGGCTTGGTCTCAAACAGTTGATCAGTATCGCTCCTCCATGTTTGGGATCATAACCTGCAGCCATGCTGGCCCTACGTGGAGAAGATTTGACACCCCTTATTTAGAGAAAGACAAGTTTGGTTTCAAAGTTCTCACTGCACTGCATCCAGTGCAAGAATGTATTCAATTCAAAGGGCAGCTCAAGTGATTAAGATCAATAACAGACTGATAAGCTGCTAGTAGAATGGATGGTACATGTAAATACTAAGATAAACTTGTGCGAACACACTCACATATATGATGTTAGACTACATTGTTTATTTGCATTTAATGTTATGTTATTGTACTTCAAACATGTAAATACTTACTTCCCTACGGAATGGCTTTACACAGCCTTACATGCCTCAGGATAATAAATACAGCACCTTTCAAATGTATTTGCATGATTACAAATGACACCTGTTTGTTTAAAAAGACTGATCGTCAAAATTAATCGATTTAATAGCATTGGTTTTAGGTCAAATTATCAATCTTAGTACAGTCATGAATACTTATTAGAAGTTTCCGTGAGAGAAGCTTCCAGACACATGAATGCTGTGAAATTTTATGCCTTTTTTGTTTTTTGTTTTTTTTTAACACATGTGCTCTCTTACCTGCCAACTTCTTCTGCAGGGCAGCGTTCTCAGCCTGGAGGCGCAGCTCTCCATCTGTTAGCCCAGAGACCGGACTAGGGGCTGGAGCTAAAAGGCCTTTCCCTTCTCTCAGACCCTGATTCTCAGACTCCAAGTGTTCAATCTGCGAACATAACTAGACACAGACCACCAACAAAATAAAAAAGCTACTAACAACTGAAAGCATGGCTCATCCTTAAAATAGATACAACAAACTATTCAGCGGTTAGTGTCCCACGAAACCTTCTCTGAAAATTTTGTTCCAAAATGACCCAGGACACATTATCTTACTATGTATGTTTATTTTGCACTTTGAGGCCATGTCTTCACATCTGTCTACTGTTCATACTTGGTATTATTCATTTATATGCACCAGTCCCAAGCAAAAAGAAAAACAATGTATTGACCTTTTAAATACATTTTTAGTAAATGGAAATAGAAAAAAACTTAAGCATGCTTTAAGTGTTTTTCCCCTTAGGTACGCTTTAAACACCTTAAGTATGCATTTTGTTATAAGATTTTTAATAGTTTAATAAAATAATTGTGCAAAATTATGGCAGTCTCATCTTTGGAATTAACAGTTTCCTTTTCTATGCATTAGGGTGCACATACTAAAAAAATGAATGAACTGATTCTTCATCTCAGAACTGAAAAAACACACCACCCCATTTCATACAATTATCTTACAATGTGTTTTTTTTGTGTAGTGAAACTAGAAGCTTCCCTAGCATGAAGCAAAATATTGATTGATACCTTAATAATAAATAAATAATTGAAATTGGGGGTATTATTTGTAATCTTAAGCAGTAACTGGTGTTCCCTGTGTGTGTGTGTGTGTGTGTGTGTGTGTGTGTGTGTGTGTGTGTGTGTGTGTGTGTGTGTGTGTGTGTG
>JBBMFX010038717.1:0-11673 GCA_037832545.1 Rhabdalestes septentrionalis
ATTTATATATTTAACAAGAACAATAATAATGAACAAATAAATGAAATGGAAAAAAAACATGAAAAATATAAGGTTAAATAAATGTATCATTTGCTGTAAAATTCTTCTTTTTAAAAATGTATTTCTCTTCTTCTTTGTCTGTCTCTCTAGAGTTTTGATCTGTTACAGTACTGTCAGTCATTAGAGAGAGAGAGAGAGAGAGAGAGAGAGAGAGAGAGAGAATATCTAAGCAGAGATTGAGTCCAGTACGAAGCACAACAGCTCTGATATTTCCATCACTAGACACCCTTGTCCTCTCCTCCGCTTCTCAATCAATCCCTCCATTTTTTATCCCCTCATCCCTCTCTTTCTTTTTCTCTGTCTTTTCTTTGTTATTGACTGTTTGAGTGTGCAAAGCTCTGTCCTTCCCTCTAATTGTGCACTGCACATTTGTTGTAGTCTGCAGGTGAATGCTGTGTCACATTAACAGTACAGTTCATTGGCAACTTTCTTTGTGGATACAGGTGACTGTCTGTTTTTTTGTCAAAACATCAGTCAACTTTCCTCCTATATGCTCTAAAATGATCAAACGTAAGCATTCCATCACTTTTCTAATACACAGAAGCTCATGACCATAACAGGTCCTTCAACATTTTGATAACAGTCAGTATGAATAACAACTAAGAAATAAAATACAAATGCTTCAGGCTATTTTTGGTCATTTTTGGTCCGAGCCATATCCATATGCAAACAGTAAATAGTGATGTAGGACCTTTTCAAGCCACTGTTCTGCGTCCGGCAAAGGAAGAGGTGCAATAAAACCAAAGCGGCTCAAAGAACGGGGTGAAATTGAGCTGCTCGCTGTCCAGTGCCTCCTGAGAGTCATGAAGAGTCATTTAATGGAATTGAGGTGAGAAATCTCCTCTACCCACTTAATGCCATCTACAAAAAAGGATCACATGCATTCCTAATTATTTTCTCCTCTTGAATCAACTGCTAAATTTATTGTGATTTTTTTTCCCTGATAAACGATGAGAGGTTACAAGATCTGAATGCAGTGTCATTAAACTCCCTGATGGTGTCCCATTACTGTTGGGCATTTGTATTGTCCATCATAAGAATGTACAGCATTTTTAAAAATAAGTTTCAAGAATATTATGGGGAATCTTTCCTCTCTTTGTTGCTGTACAATTCTGGGAAGACTTTAGACTATGATTGGAACATTGCTGTGAGGTTCAACAGGATAATATCCTCACAGCAATATATATAATATATATATATAACTATTCTTTAACAATTCAAATACTGGGTACGTTAACACATTTTTTTGCTCCCTGATAAAACAAATGTGTTCTGCTGCTACCAGTGGGCTATAATGGTTTGGTATCCTTGCTCTGGACTCTGAATAAATAAAACATGGATGCCCTGCAGCCATAAATAACTTTGGTTGTTTTGATTACATTAATGTTTAACTGCAGGTGTGTAACTGTGTTAAAGAGAACACGTTGTTGCGCTTTTGTTGATATAGCAGTACTTTAAAAAAGTGCACAATACACTACCTTTGTAATTAGTATTTAATTTTGCATATATTTATGTGATTAATTTAATCATTGCCCAGCATGTGCATATTTATACATATATAGATTTTTTTTAAATTATTATTATTTTTTAATGCTTTGCTCTCACTCAATGGGAGCTATCATGATTCCCTACAAACAAGCCATCTGTGCTGTGAATTCTTGGTGCTGCTTAGCATCACTAGTAAACTCTTGTTCTGACTGACCTACTGCCTCAGCTGTGCCTCTTAAAAACATATTGTCAGTTACAGAAAAGTTTCCATGCGTTTCACTTTGTCTGAGAGCTACATCTACTGTCTTCTCTTCCTAATTGTGTTCACATCTGGACAGCAGGTTAGCAGCAATTACCGAATGCTGTAATTTATGCTGTAAACTGGTAGCAGAAGGGTATCCTTTGCAACCTGATGTCTGTTATGCCTTTCCCACACGTCAGCCCAAAACAGAAAAAAGCAGGTGTTGGAGAGTGCTCCGAGATGGATCAGCCAGGAGGGACCACTGAGTAACATTTAATTGTGTGTTCAGTCATTATAAAAAAACATTACAAATAAGTTTATAGTCTTTTAAAATCTGCAACACCACATTGCAGATTTTCTACCAGTCTATAGTTGCCAGTGCAATTTTCTGTGCTGTGGTGTGTGAGGAACTTGACAACATATAAACCGTGGATGAAAGGAGAATGTTGTCTAGACTTCAATCGATCATGAACAGTTTTCATGACCTACTCTACAGAAGTACCTTCAGCCAAAATCTCATCAGAATAAAGTGCTCCACTTAACACCACAGAAAATCCTTCCTTCCATCACACTCCATAACTCCTCCCCTGTCACTCCCCCACACCCACCCATCAGGCTCTTTATCTCCTCCCCCTGTCACTCAACTACACCCACCCATCAGACTCTGTAACTCCTCCCCCTGTCACTCAACTACACCCACCCATCAGACTCTTTAACTCCTCCCCCTGTCACTCAACTACACCCACCCATCAGACTCTGTAACTTCTCCCCCTGTCACGCAACTACACCCACCCATCACACTCTGTAACTCCTACCCCTGTCACTCAACTACACCCACCCATCAGACTCTGTAACTCCTCCTCCTGTCACTCAACTACACCCCCCCATCAGACTCTTTAACTCCTCCCCCTGTCACTCACTTACGCCCACTTATCAGGCTTTTTAACTTTTAACACCCATCAGGCTCTTTTTTTTCATTATGTGTAATATCTGATAGCATGGTGTGCCTACCATGTGAAATATCACTACATCATTATTCCTAACATACAGTACTCGTAACTACTAATTGTTTTACTAGTTATTCAATTAACTGCAAGTTTTTTTTATTTATCATGTTTGTGCCTCAGCATTTGTGTGTAAAACATTTATTCCTTTTGATTGATAGTTGTGTTTCGGGGGCCATTATTCCCTCTGGGACCAATAAAGTTTTAGAAGCTTCTTTGGAATCAAGCGTGTATAATATATTATGCTTTCTTTATCCAAGCATAAATGCAGACGCTTCCATCCCAAAGACTGTACATCTCACAGGGGCTCCAATAGGACCCTGGGCTACAGTGCCATTTGCATTCAGATCTATAGGAAATACATGAACAGGAACAGGGTGAAACTGGATGAAAGCAGCTCTGGTTGAAAAACAAAAAATCAGCCTTTGCTCAGGTGATTAGAATGCCAGGATGTGGTCAGAATGGACAGTAAATCCACATCTACACAAAGAGGCATTTTATAGTAAGGTCACAGTGCATAAACCCCTTATTAAAATGGATGAATATCTTGCAGTTTACCACACACACACACACACACACACACATAAACATAGTTTGACAGGCCCACGCATCCACACATCAAGCATTTATAAGTGCAATGGTTCTTACATATACAATATTACTGCATATCATCCAATATCTGCGGCTACTAGGCATCTGAAAAGACCAAGATATCTGTGGAAGGGAGTTCCAGATGAAGGGCAACACGGCAGAGGGCTTTGGAAACCATGTTGACCAGGAGTTATAGTGAGACTGATGGCAGAGCATTATCTAAGAGTAGTTTTCAAGACGTGAAGTAGATCAGAAAGATACAGAGGTGCTGAATTTACTTGGGAGCATGTGAAACTGCTGGAGGACAGGAGTAATATATTATTTTGGAGGGGTTTTGGTAACGATGTGGGCAGCTGTATTTTGAACCAGCTCAATTTATGGAGATGTTTGTGTGGAAGGCCAGAGAGGACAGATATACAATAAACGAGATGTAAACAAAGCATGTACAAGAACAGTTTTATAGTGGGCAGTAAGAGACTGACATAGACAACCAATATTGTGTAGATGAAAATAAGCAGACTGAGTGATATTGACATGTGTTTCAAAAAGTTAAATACTGTCAAGGATGACACCCAGGCTCAAACAGTGGGTAGGTTGAAACTGTCTCTTTGTAAACAGGTAGAGAGAAACTGTCTAATCTAACTCAAGTAGGTTCAGTATATGTCAGAGCAACTTCCATTTTATCATTATTATGCTTGAGGAAATTGTAGGGTAAGCAAGATTGATTTAATATTGTAAAAAACACTCCTCCGAGGAACATTGCCTCGCACATTTATCCCCACACACACAAGGTAAACCCAGTCCAGGGTGGTCTCATTCTGGTCCCTGCCTGTGGAATCAGCTGCCAAAGGTGACCAGAGAAGCAGAATCCCTCTCTATTATCAAAAACCTCCTGAAAACATATGGATTCAGACAGCACTTCCTCTCCTGATTTACTATCTTCTTACACTCCTCCCTAAATAAAGAGTTTAGAACTCTCCTCCGGTTCTTAAATTGTCCAGAACTTGAGTGTTTCCTCATATTGTAAATTGCTTTAGATATAAGTGTCTGCCAAATGAATATAATGTAATGAACACCTTTGGAAGATTTAGGACAAACTGAGAGAAGTCACTTGTTGATTCAGTGCCATGATCAATTGAAGATGTTCTGGTGGCTCCCAACACTTCATACAAATACTTTATGGTGTATTTTCCTTTAGTTTAAATTTTTGGGTTTATTTGAAAAATGAGATGGGATCATTTGATTTAAGTGGTGATTCATAAAGATTCACAAGCAGCAAACCCTGAAGTATTTAAACATGCCTTGTCACATCGGGTGGTGCTCGGGGAGTGAGGCTAGGCGCAGAGGGCAGGTTCTTTAGATGGATTTTTAATGGAGACATATACTCTATACAAAATAAAACTAAATCAAACCACACAGAAGAAACACAAGGATAGGAATACATGCAGGACACATAAGGTATGAGTGAGGGTTGCTCCGCAATAAATCAAGAAACATAAACACCTTAAATACTAAAACACACTCCAACAAGAACCAATCAAAATCCCCAATTACTTAAACTAAACACAACACAGCTAAACTAGTTCAGACACAGACACACACACTCAATGTATCAAAACAAAAGTCCCACAAATAAACCCCTGCCACAACATGCCTGTTGAAATGTGTATAAGTAAAGTGCATCAGTTGGGACACTGAAACTGCTTACTTCCCTCACTTTTCATTTCTCTGCTTTCCCCAAAACACGTAAGGATCTCTGAAATTTCTTGAGATTAAATTTGCTGACCAAATTCAGTCAGCTGTTCACATTTAAATAATTTAATTCATCTGAAACCAAAGTGAATCTAAATGCAAATGTAAAGAAATCCTGGTACATTTTAGAATGACTGAAGCATTTCTTCAAAGGGCCAAAGGGGATGCACACTTGCTGTAAGTCTTTGGTTGGCAGAAGACTTACAGCTTTTTGGTTTAATCAAGGACAATGCGGTTCAATTAAGTTGTACTACATGACATAAGTTTCTTTACAATGTATGAGAACTGTTTAGATGCTTCTTTTCATAGCCTCGGTGTTCATAGCATGCTCAAAATCCATATGATGTCATGTTGAATCTAGCAGGTGCAATCTAAATAAGCAGCACACACCAGTTTTTATTGTGAAGAGAAAGTGTTGCATTAGCATTTTGCAAAACAAACTTTCTGAAAGTGCAGTACCCTGTGAGATTTACATTGCCATTGACAGCTTAAAAGCAAAGGAAGGAAATGTTGAGCTCTACCACACTCGTTAGTGGGAAAATGTACCGAGCTATAAATCCAATTACTTTACAACGTGAAATGAAATAAAAATGAATTGACATTATATGAATTGACATTATATATGAATGTTTATGAAGGTTTATGTCAAAGGTCTCATGATGCCTTATACACAACGGCCTTAAATGGAGTATTATCTATTTTTTTCATGTTTATATTTACTGTGTTAAACTTTAGTATGTGAGCTGCACGGATCCATGGGAGAAGAGAAATTAAATAGTAGTTCTCCCAATTTGTGTTGATGCGTTAGGTGTCAGGCGTCATGATGAACATTGTTTGGTGTTTCTGTGTCACATAGAACCAAAGTTATTGTAATAAAAAAAAACATTAGTTTTAATAACAGTACTATTAATAACTGCTAAAAAAGTTTTAAAGATGTCTCTGTTCACATGTAGGTGGGGAAACGCACAGAGGGAGGGGGTGGCATCTGGAGAGCAGCCAAGCAACCAAGCAACAAATGGCGAGCATGTAGGAGAACAAAAACTGGTTTCGACTGTTTTACACCATTTGTTGAAATAATATTAGTATTTTTACAAATACAGTCTGTGTTCTGTGTGATAAAACATGCGACCGAGCTTGGAGTTTTTTATTTTGAGAACACTGAGATGTCTCAAAGGAACATTTTTTTTCTGCCTTTGTCTCTTGTGATTATCTCCATTCATCTGATTAGGTTGCAAAACCTAAAGAAAAAAATCGTGCCATCTCAGCCACATACAAAAATCTTGTAACTGTTACAGCTCTCCCATCTGCTCATTATCTTGCAATGTTTGGTCGTTTACATTCTTGGTATTTCTCTTGTAAAAACTGAACTGAACTGACAGTTGTAATATTTCAACACAGCCCTTACATCTTTTTAAATACAGATATTCCTTTAACCTTCTGGTCCTCTTGTGAGACTTTTGTGTCCACTTCACTCACTTTTTTGACCATTTTAGCTGTGTTAAAGCATACAGAATTAAATTTCCCAAGAGTCGGGTTTCTGTTTTATACTTTTATTTTTAACTAATTAAATAAATCAATAATATACTCCATGCATCGAATTGTAACACTAGCCTTCCTCCTGGAAGCTTTACATCCCTCAGCTTCATTGATTTGGTCTTATTCAAAATTTTTTGTGAATATGATTACTGACACAGTATGATGTTCTGTGAGCCATAAAAATGAAAATTTACTTCTGCAGGCATTTCAGACAACAACAAGGCTAGTCTTGAATCAGCAGTTGTCAACAAAAACTGAATTTATGGCCCCAAACTCCTAATTCTGTAGCAGTCACTTACAGTCACCTACATATTAATGTTTTTTTTTTATGGCTCACAGAAAGACACATTGATGAATGCATGCCACAGTCCTGAGGGGCTGGATGCAGTTTGCCAAACATGATCATCTGCATCTGAGACAAGTGGGAAACCGAGTCAACAGTTTCCTTGAGCATGAAGACCCTTTATAACCTTTCCACATAATGTAACATTACATTAATGTATATTGATCTGGCAGATGCATTTATCCAAAGTGACTTACTATATGAGGGAACACTCAAGTTTTAGGAGAGTGGGGGAACCAAATGAAAGTCCAAAGCCTTAAATCTGCATATGGGGAAAGTGCAAGAAGAGGTGAGCTTTATGATAAGTGCAAGTAGAGAAAAGAGGAGGTTATCTTTGACTAGATCAGTCTTCAGGAGGAATACTGAAGATAGAGAGGGATTCTGCTGCTCTCTGATGAATCACAAATGAGACCAGCCTGGATTGTTTTTTCCTTGAATGTAGGAAAGACAGAACCAGGTGATGTAGGAACATGATGGGAGTAATGATGGGATCAGCATAATTTCAAGATTTCGAAGAAATTGTCCATCCTAAAAATTTGTAGGGGAATATTAAAAACTTGGTTCATAAAACAATGAGGACTCATGGCATATTTTGACCAATGGGTAGATTTTGCCACCAAAGGTTTTGCCACCTTTTTTATGTGAAAAATGAGTTGAAGATAAATAAAGCTCAATGGAACAGGAATCTCTGGAAGCTATCAATCTCTTTCCTCTCGTCCCTTTTCGTCTCTTCCCCTTTCCTCCAGTTCCTTGTCCTCTCCTCAGCCCATAGCAGTTAATAAGGGGAGCACTGTTGAGTATGTCGGTTGAATATTAATAGATAGCCTGCTCTCGGGAGACCCAGCATGTCCCCTTTCAACCTGTCTTCTCACTGCATGACCTAACCAGTGCTTAAAAGGCATGCAAGATGGTCATTAACCTCTATCTCTGCACATGGACGGAGTAGGACAAAGGAATCCAGCCTAACAGTGCAAAAACAGCCCTGTATTTAAGTCAAGTAAGTCAAGGAGTTTTCATGCAGCTTTAGCGCTCTGTGGTATTGGAGGTTATAGGGAGGACTTTGTGATGTTGAAAGGCATAAATAGAGCTGTAGAGTATAAACCCATACAAGCAGCTGGGACCAATCAGTTTGACCATGTAAGACTTAAATGAAAGGCTTTCCGAGTTTGCACAGATTTGAGATTCATATGATATCTTGTCATTTTTAATAATAGTGAAACCTATTTGAATTGTTGATATCAGAACAAATTGGTCTACTTTACAGAAGGCCAGTATTGGCAAGGTTACATAACACATGTTAACACAAGTATTTCAAGTTTCACATTTACCACAGCCGCAAGACTGACCAGAGTACTTTACACTTAGCCATCATCAAAAGATTGGCATACACAATTACAGCCAAGGAAAAGGGAAAAGAAAACAAAGCACCTAAATTTTGAAATATCATTGGCAGAATAAAACATAATAGGCCAATGAAAACAAATGAGTTCTCAAAAGTGATTCAAAAGTCGGTAGACTAAGAGCCCTCCTGATCTCAATAGTAGTTATAAAGGCTTAGTTATCCAGTCATCAGAAATGCAACTTTAGTCAATTATGCTATTTCACCTCTGAAACTGTTAAACAAACTTAGACTTTATACACTTATTCTGTATGTTTATATCAGTCAGCATAAAAATAGCCTTTAACCAACTGGTTCTCAGTAAAGTGTTCCCTAACAAAATCAAGACTTTTTTTGGTCCCGTCGTCATGAAACTTCCAAACAGCATAAAGGCCATCTGATATTTTCATACGATGCAATGAACATAAAACAGACATGAATAAAAATCAGTCTTGGTCGCAACAGTAAAGAAAAAGTCAATGAAATGTTATTACTTCAGTTTACAAAGTGGATAAAACTGATCTTTATAGAAAACCTCTAACCATGACTTCGGCAGTTAAATAAACTGTTTTGTTTTTCGAGGTATTTTGATGATGAAGGAAATGGTCCCCACTGGTCCCAACTGGGGTTGGTTGTTATCAGAATATTTCTACTTACACAAGCAGAAAAAAAAAACTGCATCTCTAAGATGGTCATGTTTGACAGCAGCAGCAGAAAGAGTTTCAGGCAGAGTAAATCAAAGCAGTAAATCAGAGTAAACTGAAGATGCTGTCACAGACAAACATCACAAACCATGAAGGAATTCTTCAGTTGTGGTCTTAAGAATGCCTAATGTGACACGCTCTCCTGTGGCTCATGCTGTGCATTTGTGACCAAAGACAGCTTAAAAATAAAGATGACAAAAGTTTTTCCAGAGTGACTCCATAAAGAACCTTTTCAATGTGCAATCCTCTAAAGAATCATTTATGAGATGTCATAAATCATAAGCGAGATGTGTGAGTGTGAAGAACTGTTTTAAAGTTTCTGTGCCAGTCTCTATACAAATTTAAAGGGTTTGCTTAGAACCTCAGGTCTGAGAAAAGCGTCCTAAGAACTGGCAGTGAAGTCACAAACTTTGGACCAAAACCTCAGAATATCACCTTTGCCATCTTGACTTCTACACCAACCAGTGGAGCAGAGATCATGCCCAACTCATGGAATTATACAATTTGAGGCCACTGGCATGACTTTATTTACAGTTTTGCAATAAACATACTTTAAACAGTTAAATTGGATGAAGTTCATATTTCTGTCAAATTGTTGCCACGCTTCTGTAGAATGTAAAAAATTGAATGCATAATGTATGACTCCAGTGCTGCACTCAACTGAAATAAGTGTGTTGCTTCTGTTGCCTCTTTCTCAGATGAATGAAAAATGTACAAGCAGGCACACCTGATTTAATATGTCCTACAGAGACAACATTTTGAATCCAGCATTTGGTATGTTTTCTAGCTTTGCAGTCCCTGTCCCTCCGTGAAAAATTGCGAATGGCCCCAGCTGTGTACAGTGATGCAACACCCAGCAAGAGATTTCATTTTCACATTTCACATGCTTAAGCGCATTGGCTTAATGGTGTAGTGACTCCACTGAAACTGTCATATTCTCACTTAACCACATTTGGATTAATGTGCACTCAGCCACTCACTCTGCCAGTGAACTTTAATTAAAAAAGCCATAAAATTGCCCAGGAAACTGCTGTTTTACAAACACCTATAGCTAGGATTAATGAAAAGCATGTG
The DNA here is from genome assembly GCA_037832545.1 of Rhabdalestes septentrionalis. Taxonomy (NCBI): domain Eukaryota; kingdom Metazoa; phylum Chordata; class Actinopteri; order Characiformes; family Alestidae; genus Rhabdalestes; species Rhabdalestes septentrionalis. The sequence continues at coordinate 10,172 of JBBMFX010038717.1, forward strand.
TGATGGCCATTTTGGCTAACCGCTAATTGTGCTAAGATAATTAGTTCAGTGCAATTTAATCTCTTTCTAAAGATGGTGTTTGCATCATAGATATTACTTATAGATCATCACATGCCTGGGGACCTTTTTTGTGGAAACTAAACAGCCAATGTAATTTCAGTCAAAAAGGCAGGTTTATGTGCCATAAAACCCATGATCAATTATAATTAGGATTTTAAAATCAATTTTACTTTGTTCTCCATCCCTGCATTGTTTAAATGAAGGTTCTGGAGATAAATGCCCTGAACTTGTATGTATTAATGCAATAAAAAATTCAATTTTATTCAGAAGTGCACAACATACAAGACTGACCACTGATCTGCCTGTACCTGATATGTACCTAAACAGTGGGAGTTCCAGTGATTGATCTTGTAAAAAGACATGTTTATGGTCTCAGCATCTCAGGTTCTGAAATCTTGTGTCTGTATAGAGGATGATAAAGCGAAAATGTTGGCGCAGGTGCAGTAGATGCAGTGTATGGCCTTCATGCATGCAGCTAGGGAGCTATAAAGCATGCATGATGATATTAAAGTGCTAGAGGGAGCTGCTTGCTTCAAGGCCACGAGGAAAAGTTTCACCTCACAGACTCCTAGAGCTCAGCAGTGCCTGATATTTCAAGATCTTCAGGAGCCGGTAGATTACTTATAGCCAAGGGTACAACAGCAGTGCTGTCAGTAGTGGTAAGCAGCTGGTCCACCGCTGCGTGGCCGAAGAGTGTGTGTACCCTGGTTGATGAACAGCCGCTCTCTGAGATTTGACGGTTGGGCTCAGGGAGATGGGGTCAGAGATGGATCTTGGCAGCCTGGAGCTCCTCACTGACTTTAGTGACTCATCAGCGTTTAATGTTGTATTACCAGTGGGAGAGGCTGGTGCTATCTCTGTCCACAGTGTTGACTCTGGGCACTTTTCCATAGTTATACAGAAACCTTGTTGCACCTTAACCATACTTCACTGGCATAGAAATTGTAGCACACTTGGATGATCCATTGTATCTTTTAGCCCTGCAATAAAGTTTCTGATGTGTTGGCAGTGCAATACTCTCCCCACAGTTTACTCCCAGTCCCAAAACTGCATCCATGGATTTGAAACAGCAGGATGTTTTAAAGAGCCACTTTTGATATTGTGTCTACTAGGGATGAGCCGGATACTCGGCTGAAACGAGTATCCGGTACGGATAAAGCATTTTTGACGAGTATGAGTATCATACGAGTAATACGAGTCAATATCTGTGCTCGGATTGAATAAAAATTCTCACTGGGTAGCTGACTGTGTCTGCGTGCAGTGGCGTCTGTCAGCGCGCGTGTAACGTGTAGAACACACGTAGCGTTACTTTCAATTTTTGAGCCAGCGCATGTCGAGATTAAAAAAATATATGCATTTAAATACTTGGCTGTTCAGAGCAGGGGGGCCATAAGGGGGGACAGGAGCAATTCTAGGGGAGCTCTCTCTCCCTCTCTCTCTCT
>JBBMFX010038774.1:0-11670 GCA_037832545.1 Rhabdalestes septentrionalis
CTCTGCTGAAGATGATCAGTCTCCACTCTAAACTTAAGTCAGTACAGTGATGGGAAACAGAGGTTCCTAGATAAGATAAATGATCCCAAATTAAATATGTCTAAATCATATCACCATCAGAGATCCTGCGAATGTGTAACACATTATATTACTGGAATCAGTTTAAGTGAAGCATTCAGACATTACATATAAAATATACACATAAAAAGATAATTAAACTCAGTTCTACACGATAATGTAAATATGCTGTAAATAATAAAATGTTTCTATTGGTTAAATAGATTTTGTGCAACACGTAGGGACTTCGGTGAAGGTCTCTGTACTTATAGAGAATTGCAAGTCCAACAGACGTTTGTAAATTTGTGACAATATAAGTCATTTTGGGAGGAAGCGAGGACCAAATTACTCCAAAAATCAAAGAGAGTTTTCCTCTGTAGTGTCTGGTTTGCTCTAACAATATAATTTTAAAACATTTTTCATGCTTATGAATTCAAACTTGGTAAAAATGTACTAAATGAAAGGACAGTATGTGTTGTAATTTTCTCAGTTCTCCACTTGGTATTTATGCTTCTATTGATTATTTTTTTCATTGTAGACGTCATTGCCGACCCCTGCACTGAATTCAGTGTTCTGGATAATCCCTGGAGAACAGCGGACTCTGGAGTCTGGAGTCTGGAGATTTATATGAATTGATGATGAGCTCTTGTCACCTCTGGAATGTGCACTAATAAAACTCTGAATGTTACAAAATAAGATTACTAACCTTTCCTGCTATTAATATAATATTGAGTTTTTTCTCCTGGTGTGATGGTTTCATTGGGATGGGTGATGTATATTGAGTAGTATATTTCCTCTTTACCCTATATTTAGCATTTTCTGTTAATTCATTAGAAGTCTGAGTGTATAACTTTTACTGTGATGTGAAATACTGTCCATCCTGCTAGTCTATTTAATCACATTTATTTAACCACATTTATTTCAAAATTGTCAGACCGATGATGAAAAAAATTTATTTATTTAAAAACAACACTAACTTTGTATAAAGATAATTGCCCCTAGGTACCCAATGAAAAAATTAATCCAATTTAGTTGATAACTGAGGTCAAATATACTACACACAACCAGGATTGATTACTTGTCTGATCTCGGCCAGTGTTTTTATCTTATGTTCAATTGCATTGTTACGCTTGCTCATATATTCAGCACTTTTATCTTGTAAAAACACACACTGACACTGTAAAAAAAAAAATCAAACTAGATTATCACTTAAATCTAATTGGACACTGAAAAATGCCCATTGGTTCTGCCAAAAAATCTACAGATTAATAGTGCTACAAATCTCAGCACTGATAACATTTAGTAAATTTTATTCCAGCTGACACTGACATGATTTCTGAATTAGGTGCATCTGTGACAACTGTAACTGAACTGTACTGTGAACTACAACTGAACTGTATTGCGTGGTTCTCTTCAGAGTATTGTAACTTTTAAATGAAGAAAATAGCAAAATGTATGTGCATATTCTTTCATTCAATTTTGACGTTTTTTAAAATGTGAATCCACAGGTCATTTATTCATATATTTGTTTACTCATTTGTTTGTCTTCTCCAGTTGATCAGTTGTAAATAAAAATATTTTGACTTGCCATGTGACAGCAAAATGTAGTGTATAATGTAGTGTTATATATTAAATTTTTACCATTTCATTGACTACTATAAAACAGTGTTGAATGAACGGCTATTGAGCAATCAACACATTTACAACCCACAAAGGTATACTTCAATAAACACATCTTTTAGTCCCCAACGTTCCATAGGGAAATGTAATGGTAACATATAATAGAGGACATAGAGGGAATATATGCTCGTAGGGAAAATAGAACAATAGACAAGCAGGTGTGGGCAGAAATCAGTGTGTGAGTTTGGGCCAGAGCTCAAGATGAATAAACACAAACAAGTGGATCAGGAAATTAACTGAATAGGAACGCTGAAAACACAATGTTTCATGTCAGGTGAGAGGTGAACACATTAGCAGGAGACAGCTTAGAAGTAAATAGAAGTTTAACGAAGAAACGTCATGTTGCCATGCTGACTTCGCAAACCTCAGCAGAGCAAATACACAGTGGATTTCAAGAAGACCTTCACTCTGGTAGCCTCGTTTAGGGTACAAGTACAAAGCAATGTTCCGGAGGACCTTCACTCCGAGCAAACTCTACACAAACACTGGAAGATGGGCTCTGCTGCAAGGTTGACTCTCTTGTGAAGCTTTACCAAGCCCTCTCTTGTACAGGGGCCAGAACAAATACTCCACGCTCCATGGAGCTCTCTTAATGTGAAGACATTCACCCCCATGCCTGTAAACACACAGGGGAAAGAGACACACAGGAGAGTCACAAGTCAAGTACCAAGTTGCAGCTATTAAAGCAGGGGTCTCAATACAGTCCAGAAAGGGCCACACCTGAGTGACTGAGAACCAAGACCAACAGATTACAGAAGTGGAAGCAGGTGTACCTCCAGCTTGGTTAGAACAACAACCTGCACCCACAGCAGCCCTTTCTGGACAGGTTTCAGACACCTGTGTCAAAGGATCCAGCAGGCTGTGGCACTGATTCTCTTCACTATCACTTACAGAGTGAGCTGGAATCACTTGGAAAATCATTCAAATGTTTTGTTCTTTTTCCCCTTCTAGTGAATACAAAAACTGTTGTTCTCTCAAGAACATACCCGAACCAGACCCCAAGTTTGGAACTGGGTGACCACACGAAGACTCTGTAACTCAGTTATGTACCTCTGAGTACTGGAAGGACAGTGAGTGTAAATTGTACTTTTGTCTACAGCAAAAATGGACATTTCCATGGGAACCCTGTTTGATAATGGCTGATGTATGTCAATGTTTTCCAAAGGATTCAAAAACAAGCCTTTGTGGCTTTGTGGGGGTGGGCTCATGCTAAACAGCAACTTCAATAAAAACATATTCTAAACAAATTCACCTTTTGTAGTACGAGTTAATCATGAAGTTACACCTCACCTGTTACTCTCAAACTTCATATCATAAGCCAGTAAACACACTTTGGAGTATAGACCACAGAGCTGATCCCAGCTGATTGCAGCCGATGCCTTTGGCTCAATCATAATCTTTCTGATCTTCAACTCCCAGCAGGGCACCTTCATCTTTCCTGACCCACTGTGTCCTTAACCGAGAGGTCAGATTATACCTGATATAACAAAAGGCCAATCTTGCTGTGTTTCTCAACAAACACCACCATTCTGATATTGGCTGTTCCCTGTAATGGACAGCATTTTATTGGTCATGGGTGAAACTGCTTATATAATTACTGCAATGACACACAGAAACACAGACTGTATCTGTAGAAAAACAGAAACAACATGCAATTTTACTAGCCTATAAATGGAAATGCTGGATGTAAATTTTAACACAGTTCAATTAAACCTACCAACAAAAATGGTAGTTTAGTGTAAGTTATTTCACTTCGTAGAAAACAAGTAGTAACATAAAAAAAAATAACGGCAGTCTTATAAAGTAATTGGTCAATCTGGGTTTTTAGGCAAATATTAACACAGAATGAAAACAAAACGTATGGTAACTTAGGGCCAACATCAATAGGCTGATCAATCAGCCACAATAAAGAAAATACATTATAATTAAACATACAGGATTGGCAGCCCTGGGTGGAGAACAACACAGAGTGAAACAAGAACTGAAACTAGGATGCAAATAAATCTGTCCAGGAGCCAAGACTGGAATCATCTATAAGTTCCCCTAAAGCAAAATAGTAGACAACAATAACTTAACTTAATGCTTGAGATAAATGTTCTCTTACTTTAACAATTATACCTTAATAACAAAAATGGATTAAGGAATGATAGGTCCAACATAGATATGGAAATTGATTGTCAGCATCACTTTGGCAGCAAAAATAGTCTGCAAAACTAATAATCTTCAGCCAATGATAAGTGACAATACATATTTCACACGACAGCTGTTTCTGTTTCACTGTATCACTGTAAGTAGAGTCTGTAATTATCTGCCACCATATTTGTGAGGATTATTTATTTGTTTTTCCACCAGGGTGCGCTGTGGTCATACTAACTGCCGTTGGAGGTTCATGTAAGTAAAACCTAAAGTCACCAGAGATTTCACCTGACAGACATCAGAAGTGCACTGGTCTGAATGATTTACTCAGTTTAACAGGAGATCAGTAGTCCAGATAAACTGTTTGTCTTTTTCCGTATTAAACTGTCAGACCCTGTTTTCAAGGGATTCTGATCTCAAGCAATTCAGGAGACTGAAACACAAGCATAGAGGAACTTTAAATTTCAGCATTCATGCATTTTTTTATTATTTACAGATGCTTATGATCCCTGCACTAACTACAACGCTCTGGACCAAACCTGGAGAGCCACTAATGCTAAAGGACTGTGGATCTGAGACTACTTCATCTGGTACCAGCTGCTGTATGACGGGATGAACATCCACATGCCTGAGAGCTGTGTTACTGGATTCAGATGTGGAACTGATATCCCTCTGTGGCTCAGTGGTTCTCCCCCTCAGACAGTGGACGGAGTGGTCACTCGTACAATCTGTGCGAACTGAGCAGGTAACTGCTGCTATCAGTCAATTTCAATCCAAGCATGTCCAGGAAACCATTACGTCTACAGCTTCACCAGAATGAACCTCTGTCATGCAACTTACTGTACAGGTATTGTGTTGATATTTTACCCTTAATTAAAATATTGCCCAATATTTTTACTCTAACCACTGTAGCAGGCACATGCAGAGGGTGTGGCGGAGGGGGCTTGAGCACCTGCCCCTTTCTACTTGAGGACCCTAGGGGCCCTTTTCTTGAGGCAGTTGTTTGTGTGTGTGTGTGTGTGTGTGTGTGTGTCGAGTCTCACCCATGCCCCTTAACAATAACATTTAACATTTAATTTTCCTACATAAAATAATCTGGCTTGCATCAGTCACACGACGACCATTAACCAATCCTCACGCTTGACGACAGAGCATTTATACCGGCTGGCACATGCAGAGTTGTTAGGGTAACACCCAAATTAATTGGGAGACAGATATTAATGCAACAAAAACCAGTAATTACTATAACTCACAGGAGTACAGTAACCCCCCACCCCGCTTTTCGTGGGGGTTACGTTCTGAGAGCACAGGCATATAGTGGTAAAACAAATGCCTAAAAAGTCCTATTTTCATAGTATACGCAATTTAATTTCATTTTAAACACATTAGCCTTAAAATAAATGTAAAGATAAACCCATGTACAGTTTATACTGAACTCCAGCAGTGCTAGAATCTAAATACCAAAGCTACCCCTGTATAGACTGCACTGTAATTCATACATGCATGTTTTCTTTGGTAAGCACTGTCATTGTCATTCGCATAAGCAGTTAAATACGGTAATAATTTTATTTAATATACAGTATTAAAAATTCAGGGGGTTACAAAGGTCAAAAAAAAAAAAAAAACGAGAACACTAAAGATGCTCTGAATATTCTGAGCAGTAGCCAATGGGCACCAAGAAAAAATAAACGATGTGCTTGGATTGGCTACTTTTAAACCTCCCACCTCTGAGTACAGCCAGGGAAGCATCACAGGACAGCAGCCAATCAGCAGCAAGGAGTAAACCTCCAACCTCTGAGTAAAGCTGTACTTTACCCCCCCAAGATGCAGTTTCTTTTTGTTTCTCTCCACAGTACCAGACATGTATTTTTAAATTGAAATAAACCTGAATTTTGGTTAATATTTATGTAACAAAGTTATTAAGTTATATTTTTGTCAAATTTAACACAAATATGTATATACTGCCACAAAAATAGCTGTGACATCTGGGCCTAATCTGCCATGCCCCCTTGTCCTCCTGCAGTGTTTATGTTAGGGTGCGGTGTTTGTAACCCAACAAAGGGATGAGGGGTATAGCAGATGAGGCCCGGACACAAACAAATATATGATCTGCCTTTTCTGCTCATGTGTGAAGGTTGACAAAATTTGAAAAAATTTAAAAAAATTTGCTCATGTGTGAAGGTTGACAGTTTCGTTCTCAAAAAAAAATTTGCTTGTGACTGAAATCGCAACTGCTGATCCGTGTATAATAACCTACTGTATTAGGTTGCTATGAACACATTACTGAATTGTCTTGTGGCAACTGACAAATTTAAACAAATGAGCTTGCTGTTTGTGCACTATGCAATAGTGCGACAAAATATTACCTGTCTTTTTATTAACTGCTTAAGTAGGGAGCCGTGCCTGCACTCGGACTCACTTGGACCTTTGCACGTCACCTGACTTGTGCATGTGACAGTACACTCCCAATCCAAGACCATCTCCCAACAGTCCAGGCTGAGAGTGTACCCTGCGACGTTGGCTTGGATGAGCGTGGGATCCAGAATGAACCGTCCAGGAACCCAAGACCGCTCCTCCGGGTTGTAACCTTCCCAGTCAGCAAGGTACTGAGTGCCACGTCCACAGCACCTCGAGGCATAGATCTGTCGGATGGTGTATGCAGGACCCCCATTAATGATCTGAGACAGAGGGGGGTCTGGAGCAGCAGGAGTGAGAGATGAGGTGATGAAAGTCTTGAAGTGCGTAAACATGATGGATCTAAAGGGATGCAGGCAGCTGGAGGCAGGAGGTGACATAGTTAAAACAGTGGGTTTTGCAGATTGTCTCCCAGGAGTCCAGAGCCACCTGTGGACCAACTTTTGTGCTGATGCTACATCAACCTCCGGCTCCTGGTGTTTAAACATCAGAGGTTGGAATCTGTTGCATACCTTATCCGGGTGGTAGAGGAGGTTATGCAAAAGTTCTGCCCAAATAAAGTAGCGGGCTCAGGAGTGCTGGCGATCAGCCACAAAACATCTCAGGAAGCGCTCCAGCTGTTGGTCCATTTCATCTGACCATTAGTCTGAGGGTGATTGCCAGAGGAAATGCATGGACAAATGCCTTTACAACTCCAAACATCTTTGGCCACCAGAAGGCGCAATGATTAACCCTGGGTTGCCAGCCATGGCTGAAGAATTTGCCCATTGTAGAGCTTCAGTACGTAGGTGAGTGGGCACGAAGAGGCGTCCAGGCGGAGTGGCTGCCGGTGGGGTCTCCAAGGCCTGTCCCTGGTGAACTAGATCTTCCAACTCTCACCTGAGGGGCCTTTTCGTGTGCTTGGGAGAAAGCATCCGCCTTGTTGTTCTTAGACCCCGAGGGGTAGGAGATGGTGAAGTTAAACTGTTCATAGAACAGTGCCCAACGTGCTTGCCAAGGGTTCAGTTGTTTTGCCTGCTGGATGCTGATGAGGTTTTGGTGGTCAGTCCAGAGAATGAATGGATCACGGCCGCCCTGAAGCCAGTGACAGCATTCCTCCAGACCCCTCATGATGGCCAACAGCTCACAGTCCCCAACCCTCTATCGTTGCTGGGATATGATTTTCAGGAGAAGAAACTCCAAGAATTCAGCTTCTGGTCTGGATCGTGTTTGGAGAGAACGGCTCCTTGAATGAGCTGAAGTGGTTTAGTTACCTTCTTGGAAATCTAGCCTGTAGAGAGTTCCTGTAGTCCAGTTTGGAGATGATCAGAGACTAGACAAGAATCTGAGTAGCTTTCATGATGGGAAAGTGTTGGACTCTTTTGATGTTGTAGAGAAGGTATCTGCATGTTCTGGAGATTTGGTCACCTTGTGGCAAAAAATACAGATCTTCATCAAGAGTAACACCAAGATTTCTTAGACTAAGATTTGCCTATATATTCAGTTATTTTATATGGCATGATATAAACTACATAAACTACTCTAACTCTGTAAATAAAGATAGATAGATTGTACCTTTTGTACTGACTTATCACTTTAACATAATTGGACACTGTAAAATGTCCTCTGGATCTACATAAAAACTACCATGATTGGTGAATGCAAGCAGAGTTATTTCCAGCTTTAATTAAAATACAAATGTGCATTATTTCATTCAATGGTTAAACATTTTAAAAATGTGACTCCATTCACCCGCTCATTCATTCATTCAATCATTCATTCATTCATTTATTTGTGTATTTATTAGTTTGTCTTCTTCAATTTGTCATTTATTCAGGAAAAATATCACTTTGACATGCCATGTAACATGAACGTTTATTTTTGCCGTTTCATCCACCAACATTGTAGAACAGTGTAGAATTAATGGCTGTGGAGCACTCTACTCATTTAGTTAAGCTTCCAAGAAAACATCTTTGAGTTCCATACCCCCTAAGGCAATCCACAGTCCAGTGCAAATCAGCCACAAAATACACAGCAATGTCATGCTAACAGGTATTGGGGGACATAGAGGGACTCTGTTCATGTAGGTAAAACAGAAATAAGAGGAGACACAGTAGAATATATGAACAGGTGTAAACATGAATCAGTATAGCCAGACAGGCAGTGCTCAAGATGATTAAACACAAACATGTTGATTAGGAAATAAATTGAATAGTATTAGTGAAAACTCAAGGCTGGACATGACAAGTAACTGTTATCTGCTTTACACTGTGCACACTAATTACTTTAATATTTGGGTTCAGAAAAAATCAGAGCCTGGGCGTATGCAATACTTACCTCAAATCTTCAGTGTTTTGAAGTTCTGTGTATTGGAATTGTAATGATAATAATCTGTACATCATCTGTACATCTAGGGAAAAATCTTACATTTCCATAGGAACCCTCTGGGGTTGTCAATGGCTGGGCTGGTGTCAAGATACTCCTAGAGATTAGGGATTCTGTGTGATAACATTTTATGTCTGCTGTCAAAAATGCAAAGTGTTTCAGGATTTAAAAGAAAAACAAGCTGTGTTCTGTGCCTAATTTACATAAAAAATGGACCAACAGTAAGTCCACACAGTTCACTACCACAGAAGGTTTTTTGTTTATGAAAAAGCTGATTGGAGACCTGTTTTAACAGAAATTTCCCAGCCAGAAAGCTGTGGAGCATAAGATATATACAAAGGGCATTAAACATGAACAGAAATATGAGAAACATTTTGATGGGTAAGTGATTTTTTAATTTGGTTTTATATTGATGTGGAAGAACATGTATAGAAATGTGTTTTTTGGCAAGAAAAGACAAATAAAACTTCAAAAATGAACTGCTGTTTAGACAAGGGTTCATAATTCTTCTTTCAGTGAAAATACACCAGTCTGACTATTACTGGCCATATCACTAACTGACCCATAGTTTACATAAATTCAACAGTGACCTCATTATTATCTTTCCATTATCTTTTCATATGTCTAATTTAAATCTGTATTAGAGGTCTGGCCAAGGCTAAATTGGTTAATGGTGTGCTTTAATGAGGGTAGTAATGATTTTTAATTTGATTCCATCTGTAAGCATACAGACGGCACTGATGAGGTGTTTCAGACCAGGTTAGATGTTTGATCACCTCAAACTAAAGAAATATAATTGAAACCTGTGATGATAAAAACTCAGTCTATGAGCTTCATTCTGGGTTTCATTGACAGAATGTTGTTAACATTTCAGAAGATCTCCATGAAGTATTGATTGAATGTGTATATGCAGCACAGCTGCTATATTTGCACAATTATTATTCATTGCTGTCAACCTCTGTTCTGTTTTTTTGCACACATAACGGCTCTGTGCTGGAACACAGTCTCTGTCGTAATATTGTATTAATTCAAACTTGCACTATAGCTGTCAACTGAACAAAAGGTTGTCTTGTTTTGTTGTTTTTATGTTTTTCTTTCCCTCTATTGCTCTCTGTGCACCCTGTCTTGTCCTGTCCTGCGCTTGTGTAATCTTCTGGTGTTTCTGCTTTTGTTCTTGTGTTGCACCATGTCGTTTATAAGGAACAGTGGTTCACTTCACTGTGAACTCTGCAAATAGCAGAAATTTAAAAAAACCCTGCTTGACCATGATTCCAAGCACACAATATTAAAGAGCTGTGCATATTTCAACTGTAACCCTGATTCTCTGAATTGTGTACTCATGCTTTAAGTGTATGTTGAAGAGCATTACACAAAGAAATAAAATTCACTGAAAAGTAATAAAGTAAATGCAGTCTTATAAAGCAATAGCTCAGTCTGAGTTTTCAGATCAATATTAGCATGGAGAATGGGAATGGAGAACACGGTAACTCTCTTTTAAAAATACAGGATTGGTAGCTCTGGGCAGAAAGCAATACAGAGTAAAAAAAAAAAGGACAGAAACCAGGATGCAAATAAATTTGTCCATGAGCCAAGACTGGAATATTCTAAAAGTTCCCCTAATGCAAAATAGTAGACAGTACAGTAACTTGGTTAACTGAATGCTTGAGATAAATATTCTCTTATTTGATCTATTATGCCGTTGTCAGCATAATTACAGCAGCAACATAAAACACCAATAACCAGCAAAAGTAAAAAAAATGTGAACTCTTGAAATTGTCTACATTGGTGGAGAAAGATGAACCAATGCCAAAGGTTTTCTTTCAAACTTACCTTCAGTTTAACGTTCATTTTTTTTACAGTGAAATTTGATACAATTTGATCCTACCATAATATCAGGGGCGTATTGAGCTTTCCAAAAGTGGGGGGATTGGGAGGCCAAATTATAAATTAAATCACAGCCAATTGTAACTTCCAGAATTCCTACATTTATATATTGGCCTGGCATACAGTATGGAAATAAAACCATGAGCAGGCTCAGTATCAGCAGTACAAAATGCCTAAAAACGATTTACAAAAAGATTCACGTGCTGTCCTTTTTTCCATAACCTCCCCCTCGCTCACTTATCTCTCAGGTCCACAATTGGAAGTGAACAGGCGTGTAGGACAGTAACTAGCTCATGAGAGTTGCCCATGACGTGACAAATGTTTAGGCAGTTCAAAACCCCCGACAATTCTGAAAACCCGGCCGGTCGCGATTTCCAGGTCTCAAAAAGAGTGTGCAAACAGACTGAGCCTCGTTCCCTTGTCACTGATGTGCGCCGTCACTTGCGGGCCTTTGAGAATGCGTCTGCATATCCGACTGTGCGGGGATGGAATCGCCTTTTAGCAAAAATGGGAGTGCTCCCTGTGCTATGCCCCTGCTTGATATGTACATGTTCCCTCTTCAATTTAGCAATTCTGTTATATAAAGTTTGTTGATGGTGATATTTAATTGCAATTTGTATTTTTGATGAATTCCTCTTTACACTTCTATCATTGCTTTTATCTACCATAAAAGTTCATTAAATTTAACATTACTGTTCAGTGGGGGCCAGAGGTCTGAGATTATTTTTCATTTAAACCTGAAAATGTATAACAAAACTTTCCAAATTTTGAAAAAATTGATGGTACCTTGTTTTTCTATAACAAACTATATAACATGTGATTGCCCTGCAGGTGCAAATAGATTTGGTTTTATATATTTTTTGATGACATTAATGATTGAGTTTAAATATTTCTACAAATATCTGAACTGTGACTGTGTTAAAGGGAACACAGCTTTTATAACCAAATAGTATAGCACTTTTGTTTATATAGCAGTACTTTAAAATAAAAATGCCAAAAACCCTGCTTTTGAATTCATTATTGAATGTTGCAGATAACAATGTAATTAATTGTAATTATAAACTTAAATTAAATAAAATCGGGGACTGCACTAAAGATATAAAAGACTGGATGTCCAAGAACTTCCTCTTACTA
>JBBMFX010038793.1:0-11670 GCA_037832545.1 Rhabdalestes septentrionalis
AGAGAGAGATAGAGGGAGATAGGGAGAGAGAGAGACAGAGAGAGAGACAGAGAGAGAGAGAGAGAGAGACTGTGAGACAGAGAGAAAGGGACAGAGAGAGACAGAGAGAGAGAGACAGAGAGAGAGACTTTGAGACAGAGAGACAGAGAGACAGAGAGAGAGAGAGGAGAGAGAGAGACAGAGAGAGAGACTGTGAGACAGAAAGACAGAGAGAGAGAGAGAGAGACAGAGAGAGACTGTGAGACAGTGAGACAGAGAGAGACACAGAGAGAGAGAGACAGTGAGACAGAGAGAGAGACAGGGAGAGAGACTGTGAGACAGAGAGACAGAGAGAGAGAGAGAGAGAGAGAGAGAGAGAGACAGAGGCGTAACACATGAAATGTCTGTAGCTCTTGCAGGAACCTCTTACTAACGCACTGGGTTCCACTGAGCTTCCAGAAAGAACCCAATTCTTTTTAATGAGTCATCGCACACCTTGAGAAATTCCCTGATGGAGGGTGTTCAAAGTTTCTCAAGTAACAAAGAGGTTCCACGAGACCCCAGATCCATTAAAAAGTGGTCAGGCTGAGAGTGTCCATAATTAATATACCGACAAGCAGTTAGAGTATGGGTCATCAACAGATGTGCCGCAGTCTCCAACTGAACACCAGGGTGGTGGAGTTACAGGGAGGGATGTCTGATAAAGTAGATGTGAGCGCTGATGTTTGGTTCTCAGTTGTGTGGGAACAGTGTCTCTTGCTCAGTGAAGGTGCAGGCAGAGCCAGTCCTGTCAACGGGGGTGGGGGTTTCAGCTTATTAACGAGGGAGAAGGTTTCACTTTTCGATTCGGGGAGAGTTTTGTTGTGCCAGTGTGGGAGAGGTTTTGTTTTCTCTATTTGCAACTCGAAGGATAGTTGCAATTCATCATATTATCAAAACATTGGCAGCTCCTTCTGGAGGCCCTCGTGTAATTTACAGAGCCCTACACAACTTGCATAGTGAATGTATAGGGCCCAGCTCGAGGTCTCCTTGAGCTATGCAATTCTCTTTCTGTCTCTCTTCCTCTCTTTCTTTGCCTATCTGGGAAAGAGGCTGAGAAACGACAGCCTCGGCTACATCTGCAGGTCTTTGCTCCTGTTCCCAGCTGACAGATGGGCTGTTGCTGCCTTCACATGCTCTCCAGTTTTCTCAGAAGTGATCGAATGGGAAAATGCAGTCCGAGTGTTTGGTGCTGACTTGCTTGATTTTCTCTTAGAAACTATTAACGCCTAAACGAAAAGCTGGCTCACCTGGACGTGTCGGAGCGTTTACGCCATGCTGCAGAAGTCATTATCCAGTCCTGCCTGGAATCCTGAAGTAGGACAAACTCACGCTGTGTGATTTGAAGGGTTTTGGCTGTGTGCCTCCTTCAGCGGGGGGACTGGAGGGTTTGAGAAGATTGAGCATCAAAAAAGAGCTTCAATTAAAAATGGATCCTTTTAAAGAAGACGTGTCGAATCGGTTTTGGCCAATCCTCATGGTTTCAACATGAACCACATCCCCTGGGCCGAGTAAAGGAAAAAACACTCCAACAGTAAAGGCTGAGTGAAATCTCTGGCTCGTTCAGCATCAAACACTCGATAAGCATGTGTTTCCCCTGACTGGAATCTTTCTTTTTGAATAAATGATGCTTCTACGGTGGCCCTGAAGTGCAAAACACACCAACAAATTACTAAACGCAACAACAAATTGAGAGACACAACAAATTAAGAAGCACAAAAACAAAATTGAGAAGCACAAAAACAAAAGAGGAATCCCAAACACAAAAGGAGAATTACAAAAACAAAACTGAGAAGCACAAACACAAAAGACAAATCACAAACACAAAAGACGAATCACAAACACAAAAGATGAATCACAAAAACAAATTGAGAAGCACAATTACATTAAGCACTCCCGGAAAGGGGAGGTACCAGTAACCAATAAGAGACATCACTGGTTGGACGACCGCACTGTTTGTCTTTGGAACCGAAAGTTTATCTGCATGTGGTGCATTTTTCCAAACATGAACATTACCGTGACCCAAACGTAGCTCTCGCTATTCGACAATATTTTGATTTAGGAAATACTTCATATGTTCACCTCGCCCTTGAATACTTCAGTCCTTCTCTGTGAAACTTCACAGTTAGATAGGGCCTAATGAGACCTTTCCAAAGACCCCTCGTTTTCTATAATAGCCCCGGCAATCCGTTATAAAAACTCGTGTCCCTATATTTTTGTCCAACGCGATAAATTTAGTCTCAAAACTCCCGATCGTGGGATGGGGGGTTGGCATGATGGTCTTTTAAAAGGTCTCATTGTGCCCCATCTAACTGTGAAGTTTCACGGAGATTGGTGGTTGCCCGCCTAGAAAAGCCACGACCACCTTCCATGGAGTGCTGAATGTAATTGTGCTTCTCAATTTGTGATTTCGTCTTTTGTGTTTGTGCTTCTTCTTTTGTTTTTGTCAGTCTTAATTTGTTTTTGTGATTCCACTTTTGTTTTTGTGCTTCTCAATTTGTTTTTGTGATTCTTCTTTTGTGTTTGTGATACCTCTTTTTTTTTTGTGATTCTCAATTTTGTTTTTGTGCTTCTTAATTTGTTGTGTTTCTCAATTTGTTTTTGTGTTTAGTAATTTGTTGGTGTGGTTTGCGCTTCAGGGCCACCGTATGCTTCGCATGTCTTAGCTTTCCAGGTAGAACAGATGACCTGGGTTATTTCAGGAGAAAACAACTCTGCCTACACACTGTACAGCTGAAGGGTTCAGAAAAGTCTGTGTGTTGGGTGAACCTTTTCCACTTGTTAAGATGTTAAAACTTAAGAAGCTGGAGGCCTGTTCTTATGTTACAGGGGTTCTGTCAAAAGTCAGCATTCAAGGTTTGATGTTAAAATGTTTCTTTCCTCTCTCCAGAGGTGTGGTGAGGGTGGATGTGAATCTCCAGGACGAGGACATTGATCAGTGCTCCAGCAGCGGCTGGTTCGCAGGCACTCACCGCTGCAATCTGACCACGATGGAGGTGAGTAGGCCAAGCATGCTGGAACTCTGCAAGCATGCTTGTTACCTTAGAAGAACCACTTTTGGATGATGTAACAGAGTTAGTGGTTGCTGGTCTCCTGCTGGTCCCTGTTCGCATTGAGTAATTTCATCTGACTCGCATACCGATTGTAAGTTGATTAGATTTTAACCTTGAGTTAACACTCAATTCTCAAATATGTCTCCAGCAGTAGTGCACCCCCACCTCAGGGTGTATCCAGCTTTCCAAAAGTGGGGGTGTTCTGAGATGGGGTTGCCAAGTTACAAATACAATTTAATCAATTTAATACAATATAATCTGAAGTTGGGGGGATGGAATCACATTTTAACAAAAGTGGGGGTGTTGAATCTCTCCCATCCCCCCCGTGTGCTACGCCTCTGCCCCACCTCACCCCAGTAACACATAAGATTTTACTGGGCAGGGTAGGGTGGGGATGCACTCTGTTCCAGTGGCGCTTTGTCCAATTAACAGTACTTTATCCCATTAGCCCGCTGGTAAGGCCATCACACAGGCACCCACTGGTTAGACCGCCACTACTATTAACAAGATGTTGGGGATTAATTCAACATGCTAGGATTTAAGTCCAGCTACTGAAGGCCTGACCAATGGGAGAGCTTGTTTAGCTACATCTACAGAATGAGTCATTGTATGTTGGCCCAAGTTTAACCAAGTTGAACTGTAATAGTAAAGTAAGAGGCAGACCTGCAGAGTTTACAGTTCAAATACAAACATGACTCTACTGAATAAAAATGGAAAAATATTAACAGGTGTGTTTTTTCCCTCACATTGTGTACCAACATGAAAAAATACAAAATACAATGGTCTGACCAATGAAGTGCCACATTCTGTCTTATAGTCTCTGATATGTTTGAAGCATGGGTGTTCATTCAGAGCAGGACGTGTCCCCCTTACATTTCATAATTATTCATTTCGACCCCCCACACTTAAAATAAATAATTAGTTCACCCAGCGCTGTTGAATCTTGAATCTTTCGTGAAAGAATCCACTAAACCAATAGAAGAACACACACCACTGGAAATCCCAGCAGCCTGTCTCTGCACTGATGATTCTCTTTACTTGCATGCGGTGAGTTGGAGGAGATGTGTGTATTCTTTTATCAGTTAAGTGGAATGGGTTGTTTCATCAAGATTCAATATTTAACAGGGGTTTCAAAACACCCAAACCCCCTAATAGGACAAGATTTTGCATGTACACAGCAACCCCACCCCCACCAAACCCCACCCCACGCACAAACCCCGCCGCATGCGTCCCCTCACATTAAATGCTTCTGATGCCCCGGGTTTTAAGTATATCAGCCTGTTAGGTCACCCAGATCTGCTGGAGTTGATCAGCCAGTGGTGAAAAGCTGAAACTAAACCTGGTGAAATAATATTTATCCACTATACTGTCTAATCAAATTCAAATCTGCCCCAACTGTAGTTTTGTAAAGCTACTAAAACCATATTATTCGCCTCAGTGGAATTGTGGTTAAAGATATCTGCATCTCTGTCAGAAATCTATCTTTGTTTTGTTTTTTTTTCTGATATTCTATATCACTTTATTCTATTTTATTCTTACTATTTTTATTCTATTCCTGTATAGCTCTTTGAAAGTCCTTTGTGAATGACAATGGGCTACAAAAATAAACTTGACTTGACTTGACTTGTCTAATGCAGAGTTTAAAACCACAAGCGAGCTTGCAAGCTCTACTTTTCATAACATAACATATAATAACCACCGTGCATGTTTGGTACTATGGGGAACCTGAGATGCAGCACTCTAGGGAGAAAAACTTTCAGATGCCGTCAGAGTGTGTTCTCTCTCTGTACACTTCAAACTCACACAGAGTTCCTAGCTTTCACATTCTTCTGCTGGGATTGAGTTCTGGATCTGTTCTCGGCGCCTTGAAGTTTCTCCGTGTCCCCCAGACTTCCCAGACGAGCTCGTTATGTGTTGTTTGGATTTCGGATGAATTATCAGCAGGGGGATTTATCTCGTCGTGCATAGCTGGTGAATGTCTACAATGCGCTGTGCTGGAAATCATTCTAACGCTGCTAATTAGACTCTGCTAGCTGCTCAGCGTCAGCACTAGCAAGGGTCTGGAGCTACCTGAGTGCTCCTGGACAGGCAGTTTAACTCTGCTGGACCGGCCGTTAACCCAGGGGAGGAGAATTTGCTGCTTCTCCATTTAACCAACAAGGATAAAGGATTTTGGAGTAATCTGTTCTAGACAATATGAATGTTTATGCAGGTGTTTGTAGTCTGACATCATACATTCTAGTGTATTGGGTAAGTCATTTATGGACAAACATTTCCCATTCCTAATGTAAAAAGTGTTTAATTTGGATGAATAGCACATATTGCAGCATACATATGTGTTTATCAAGGTTGTTTATTTTCTAGGATCTCCTATTGGGATGTATAAGGGTGTTTATTTAGATGTTTATGGACTAATACTTCTAATTCTAGTGCTTATTGAGGCAATTTTGGACAGATATCTCCCATCTAAATTACTGGAGTTTTTGGTTTACAGTTTATGAACTAATGTCTCCCAATTCAGTGCACAAGAGCATTTATTGAGGTGCTTATGGACTAATATCACCTATTTCAGTGTCTATTGTCTCCTATTCCGGGCATTTATGAACAAATATCTTCCACCCCAATGTATAGGCGTGTAATGTATATTTAGGTGTTTATGGATTAATATCTCCTGCTTTAGTTTACACTAACATTTGTCAAGGGCATTTGTGGACTCTGTTCTTCTATTTTACTGTATAGGCATGTTTAGTGAGTGTGTGTATGGACTAATACCTCCAAAAGAAGCTTGTGTGGCAGAAATCCAGACATTTATGTGTGCCGCAGCAACAACAACAAAAAAGTCATTATTGGAACAGTTGATGTCTTAACAGCTGTAATTTTTACGGCAGCTCATTAAGGCTATGGCTGAATAACTTCCTCAGAACAGTTGGCAAGTGTGCGCATGTCAAACTTGCCCCAAACATTTGGGGGGTGTCCGCCAGCTGTTATGTTTGGCTGGCGTTGTTTGATTTGATCCCATCTTCATCTATGGGACGTGACAGCGACGTCTGTCACCGAGGCTCCAGAGTGGCATACGGAGCCCAACTGTGCATGTGCCGCCTGCTTGTAGAGGTTTCGTGTGAACGCGAGTGTGTGCGTGTTAGTCTGCGTGTGTAAACGTGTAGGTGGTGCGGGGGTGGGGCGTGGGGGTGGGTGGGACCTGTCCGCCTGCCTGTAACATTACAATCCATAATAAATGCAGCGTAATGGATTGGAGCGGACTCGCTGAATTATTGACAGTGCTCTTTGTCTGTGTGGTCCCTCTCTGGAGAACGGCAGGCAAGGAGGAGGAGGAGGAGGAGGAGGAGCTCACACGGACGCTCTGCTGTGCCAGCGTCCAATCCAATCCACGGCCAAGGAGAATATGTCCCACTTACTATAAAATTAATCTTAGCCCTAATCTGGACAATCATCCAAGACCTGTTTGGTGTCTGGAGTTTGATTACTTACTTTGGAAATAATTGCTGATTTTTCCAAACAAGTACACAAGTACACCCCCCCCCCCCAAAACCTTCTTTAATAACTAAACTGTCTATAATCAATTTGTTGATGCACTTTGATTCTGAAACGACTCTCTGTAGATTCAGCTATTTATCTGTTTAAAGACATCTCTTTACGTCATGTTGCATTAAGTTTGGTTAAACATTTGCTTAATCATTATGAAGATTTTTTCAATATGCCATCTAGTGATTTTTCCTTTAATTGACCCATACCAGTACCGAGTGTCAAACTGGAGCACCCCTAATAAACAATGTTATGGATTTCTAATGCTGTGTGATTTTCTAACACAGTTTACAAAGTCCCTCAGTTTTATCAGTTTTATCAGTTGGCCTCCACCATCCTTTATTACAGTCCAGCATGACCATGGTCAAAATACACGGAACTGAAACTGCCCCTCTTAGTTAAAAACAGTGGATATTTTAATTTTATATTGACATTTCTAGATATTTTATCTTTTTCACAATTTGAATCATGTACCAACACAATCTTCATTTATCCATCCATCCAGTCAAAAAGTTTCTCAGTTGCTTGTCCCAACTACGGTTGTGCCTGAGAGTCACCAGTCCACAGGGTATACACACACACACACACACAATTACACACTGGGACAATTTAGCATCTCCAAGTTACCTGATGCTCATGTCTTTGGTCTGTGGGAGGAAACCCACACAGCCTTTGCAGGAAATGTTTACTGGTGCTGGAGAAAGTGTCCTACCTCTGAACATAACTTCTTGGTTTGGTAACAGCTGTATTCAGGTCATTAAGAGATGATCCACTGCACCTAATCAGCTCTATCATCCCTACAGCACACTTAGACCAGGAGATGCAGGTCTAGAGCAGCAAGGACCATCAGAGACAGGTCTCACCCAGTAATGTCTGACCTGTTAAAGTAAGGCAGATGATTCTGGAGTTTTGTGGCCAAAACAGACAAAATGCTTGATTTTCCCTGACCCTTGTTCCCTTGTTTCTTGCCATTCTAGTGAATCAAGTCTGGCTAAATTTGAACCATTTTTGAACAAATCAGGAGATAACCGAGACTCCAGGCTGAACATCAGGGGCAGGTCTAAGTGGTCACCTCATGTGGGTGCAAAACTACAAAGCTCCAAGAAGTCGTTCCTGAGAAAAGCAACAAAAAAACTATTGTTGAGATGGAAAATCACCCTGGCCGGGACTCAAAATCAGCACCTTCTTGCTGCGAGTCCATTATGATCTCAAATAGACTCTTGAAGTTTCTGTAAATCTAATAAACACTTGTGTCAGTCTCTAGTTAATTTGACCAGCTCTTTGACCCAGATGTTTTATTAACTAGTCCCTTTAGAAACACTCTTTGGAGAGACGATATCTCATTGAGCGTGAAGAGCAAGAGCCACTGTGTGTACGTGTCTGGGGATGTGCGTGTTCTCTAAATATAGCATCGTCTCCACCTAAGTCGCCGGAACTGTGGTTCCCAATCCGTGACTTGTCATTTGAGATAAGCCGAAAAACCATCACAGCATGGCGCGACAGTTCTGATGAGGATGTGCTCCAGAAGTGGAGGTGCCTGGCTAGCCAACCCTAACGCCTGCATTAGCACCAGCACCACCTCTGTGGAGTCACTTCCCAGCCTCAACGCAGGCAAAATGAACCCGAGACACTCGAGAGGAAATAATCAAAGATCACTGCATGCAGGCGGAGAACATTGGCACAGCGGGATCTCCTCTTTATCTGGAGAGTGAGAATGTGCGTCACACTGTTGGTCAGAACATTATGCCTGGGCTGCACGGAGAGAACGGCGCTCTTATTTCGCTGATCTGCAGGAGGCACACTGCTCGCGTCTGCCATACAATGAATAGGCCAGTAATGAAATAACGTGGAGTGAGATAACACCTTGCAGACTGCTCCCTGCTACACTTGCGACCTTTGGAAAGCCCCAACAATTTCGGCAAGCTTCTGGAATAATGCAAGTGAGGAAAATGGTTGATATGAGTGTTTTCTTGACACTAATGAACTTGTTTTCTTATTCACCAGCCATCCAACTCCCCTTGAAAAGATTTTACTTGTGTACATTATTGACACCAAATATTGACCAACATTTTGCTTCTTTAATCATATCACCAGCGTTCCACTCTGGAAAATATGTTTATATTGTTACATACGTCAGCAACACTCCTCCCCTTTCGACAAATATTCTGTTTCATTTTGACAGATATGCTGTTAGGTCGTCAACCTCGCCAGCCTCCTCAACACAATTAATTGTTTTATCTACAACCAAGTCCCCCCCATGATTTGGAGTGGGAAACATGATTGGCATCGTATTTCGCACATGAATTACAAACCTTTACTTTGGTGATTTGAACCATCAGGAAAAACACAAAGTACCAGGAAGGTAGTTCTATTGCATTTTCCAACTTGAGGTAGCTGGAACTGTTCACAGAGCCTGAAGAGGTGAATGTAATTGCCTTTATGTTCCTTGCCACTCTAAAGAATTCAGTCTGGCTAAATTTGAACCATTTTTCGAAACAATTCAGGAGATAACTGAGTCTCCAGATTGAACTCCAGGGGCAGGTCTAAGTGGTCACCTCATGTGGGCGCATAATTACGAAGCCCCAAGAAGTCGTTCCTGAGAAAAGCAAAAAAAAAACAAACTGTTGCAGAGATGGAAACCAGTGGATCAGTGAGTCATCACACCTCCGTTACCTAGCTGCCAACGAAGCACACAGAAGGATGGTGTGTTTTTTTTACACGCATGGATCTTTCAGTTTTGACCTCAAGTTCAGTTCTTAAGTCACTTGGATTCCACTTTTGTTCGTGTGCAGATATTCTCAACCCCATGCGTGAAGGGGTAGAACATCTTAAGATATTCGGTTTCATGGCCTTTATTGTCCAACTGCCATTCTCCGAGAATTAGGTCCAGAATTAGGTCCTGCTGGGGACAGTTTTCAGCCCGGTTTCAGTCACAAATCAGGCATGTTATGTAAGTGTGAGTAGCACAGAGCTACCAGTTAATGGTCCATGATCTTGAAAAAAACAAAACAAAATATGCTTCTCTCCTCCTTGCATATGCATTTGAGGCAGGATTTTGCTGTAAAAATGAAATGCTGGAAGAGGAGCTGATTATTCTGCTGGATTTACTGAAGCTTGAGGAATGAGCTCAGAGCAAAAAATGCTATTTTGCAAATGTTCCTCTTCTATGGCTCAGGGACATGATGGTGATTCTCCTCAAGCTCCTCAGGATAAACAGCTCTAGACTAAAAAGGGGACATGAGACACCTCCGGCCCAGATGAAAGTAGAAAGGCTTTAATAGTTATTCACTGCGCCAGAACTGAGACGGCTTTTAGTCTTGGATGAGAAATGAGTTCTTGTTTTTAGATGCAGACAAAGGTGTGACTTGAGTGTTCTTTCATCATTGTCTTGGGTGAAGGTATTAAAGAGAGAATCCCCGTTTGTTCTTCTCAGTGGCTCTTTCGCACAATTTTAGGGATTTTTTTCTGCACCTTAGGGAATCCCGTAACTCTGCATTGGGACATTGTTGATCACAGCGCTGTTATTTTCTCAAATAATACCTTCTCCTTCAAGAAACATCATCATAAGAGGGTTTCCTTGGTCTTTAAACCAGAACCCCCCCCCCTCTAGATAGGACTGTGACATCACTGTAGAAGTTGAGCAGGCTTGGTCATATTGAATTTTGGCCAGATTGGCCCTTTTACCTTTCTAAAAAATGTAAATGTGTAATAAAGATTATATAATCAGGTTTTCAGTTTTTCAGGGCCTTTCTACACAAACATTCAAACCATATCTCACCCCTGGCTGCACAATATATCACCTGTAAATTATCATGCTGATATCGGTCTCTATATTACTGATTTCATACATGACTGCATTGTGCAAATGAACCTCTGACCAATCACAATGTTTCTATGACCAATCACCTCTCTGGGTTATAAACTGGGTGTTCAGATGAATCGAGGTCTTCGTGTAATTCAACAAAGGTCATTTGAGTCTTTAACTGTTAAAGGCCCTGACTCCTGGCTCAGGTGTTTTGATCAGGTTTTTTGGGTTTGTGCAAAATGTAATTCACTATTCATCAACTTTTATTCTTCCATTATTTCCAACCTCAGACCCTCACAATTAAACAAGCCTTGCCGCTAATTTTTTACATTGTATATATAATATAATGTTATATATATTTAATGTTATTTCTTCTTTTTTTTTATTGCATAGAGAAATACATTTGACCATAAACACTTTGAATGATTTAATCTTCTGTCTGGCTGCCCTCAACTGCAGCTCATTCCAAAGGTAGCACTGCGTGAAGGGGCAGGGCAGGTCAAATAGATGTGCAGATTTGGTTTTTGTGACATCACAAAAAAGATTGCATTAAAAATCTGCAGCTTATTAATATATAAGCTGTATAGATTGGGGTGTGAACATAAAACAATATTTACACACATTAGGCCTTTTTAAGTAATGATATGCGCCTTTTAATACACTAAGAGTCATCACAGTACCTCTATATTATCTGTATCATGCAGTCCTAGAATAAGATGTGCAAAACAGAGCCAAGGGCAGCAGAGAAGCTTTTGACCGTAAGAGCACAGTGGAGATGCGGAGTGAGTGCACAGCATCCTTTTGCAATAACGATGTTTGAACTCGGGGTTCCTGACACCGGAACAATCTCTGGTTTATTTATTACCACAGAAGAGGTGGCCAGGCCAGTCCGGAGGGCGTGCTGTCACTGTGGGCCACTCACACGCCTCCAAATATACAGACCGATGCTGCCAGGGCCAGTCAGTGGGAGGTGAAACTCCCAGCGCTGTCTACGGCAGACTGAAGGACTGAAGCCTGAGCACTTTGACTCAATTTAGTTACTCAGCCGTCAGGGAAACGCCTAAATTGCTTTGATGAAATGCCAATTTTCAAGCTGCCAAACCTCATGACTTCAGTTCATCCCCAGAAATGTAACCCTCAAAACTCAGAGTGTATCAGTAAACTCTGATTTCAATAAATATAAACAGTGTAAAACAGTCTAGAACCGGTGTTTACCCTCAGAACTCAGAGTGTATCAGTAAACTCTGATTT
>JBBMFX010038803.1:0-11670 GCA_037832545.1 Rhabdalestes septentrionalis
GTATACTGGTGGTGCTGAATGCTGAGTGGCTGGAACTCCTTTATCTAGGCTCCTTGTGTCTTTAGACACTTTACAGCCTGTCAGTAACCCATTACCTTCTGCTCAAAATTCTAAAGATAAAACAGATTAAGAAGCATAAAATAGTATTTTTGCACCAACAAGGTGATTCAATTTACATACTAAAGAAATGAGGGTGGCTCAAGACTTTTGCACAGTGCTGCATGTTTTTCTTCTCATGTGCTGTGAGCCGCATTCGATCTAGATGACTTTCAGTGGGTGTTTGGATAAATCAAGGCGCTTAAACTGAGAATAAATAGCGTAATTTTGGTCAGAATAGGTTGAGCTTTAATCACGTCACATTAAAGGTTCGCCAGTGTGATTTTAATGTGTGTGTAGGCAGTGGTGGGCAAAGTACACAGCCCTTGATTGAAAGTAGAGATGGTCTGTGGAAAATAAACAAGAGGTTTCTCTCTAAATTCCTCCTTGAATTGGAGAAGTCTCTGGGTTGGATGTCTGCGTGAGTTTCTGCTGGGAGCTCTGGTTTCATCACATAGACACGCATGTTAGGCAAACTGGAGATGCTAAATAACCCCTAGGGGTGTGTGTGTGTGTGTGTGTGTGTGTGTGTGTTTTCAATGTCTTCCCTGCGATTAACTGGTGTTTCCAGGGCGTTTCTCTTTTGGGCTTTCAGTCTTGGGATAGCCCCACTCATCAATATTCTATCAATTAAAGCTGCATTACAGTATTTGTTACTATTTCTGGTACATTTCTATTTATAATCAAATTAAATCAAGATGTAGAGCATCATCCACCTTACCCCAGAGTATTTTGGAATGGAGCTACGAAGCTAACGTTGCTAACAAACACTAGAAGTCAATAGTCAATTGTTTTTTGCATATAAACATACCAAAATATCCCTCAAACACATCCAGATCCTCATTAATGTGGAGACCTACAGTGAGACATACAATGGGAGATAAAAATAACCATAAATGGGTACACTGTGGAACCTGAGCTTTGCCATTTCATCTATTTGTATGTTAGGATAAGGTTGCGATAACAGTGAAGTTCACCTTCTTGACGTCTTGAATTTTTGTGTTGAGATACCAAACACGCCATGGCTCCCGTCACATTAAAAACGTCAATGCTGGCGATTATGCCTGTAAAATTCTGTCAAAATATCCAACATTTTAGATCAGGCGGCCGTCAGTCTGGTTTCATATGAAGCAGCAGGATCTCTTCGCATCCTAAAAGGATTAGCATGTGGGCTACAGGCAAAATGCTAATTAAAACAAAGAACTTCATTATGTTGCACTTAGCTAACTTAGCCTTAGAGCAGTGCCTGTTCTGGGTGGCTTTTGAGGCGTGTTCAGCTCTATTTAAACCACATCCTGCAACTCTCCTCTTGTGTCAGGGTCTAATTTCGCTCCTTCTGACGGACGCTTTATTTGGTGTTGGATTGAAGTACAATATGATGGCATGTGCCTCCTCAGTTCAAGTTATGCGCTAAACCATGAAACCATGAGTGTTTAGAAGAGGGCCTCAGTAATAGGGGCCCTAAAACTGAGTCGTCTCATTTAGGGATGTCCCGATTAACCGATTTCGCAATTAACCCTGATTTAAAATGACACGATTAATTAATCGTAAGGGCTCCTCAACACCGTGCTTCTGTTGTTGCTCTTAAAAACGTTGATTACTACAGGGCTATCAGCTGACTGGTAGGACATGTCTGGACAGTACAATCAGCAAATGATGGCTCACTCGACCGTACCAAAAAATTGGAAAGGAAAAACATTTTATTTCCACAAATTAAGTGAATGAAGTCGCCATATGGGAGTTTTTTGGATACCCCAAAACATTTTAAAGGCAGAAGTAAATGAAAGGTAAAAACTTCTTAGTTCTAAAAACTAAATTGCTTGAAATTAATACATGCGAAATAATCGGGATAATTGTGAAACCCTGATTATTTTCCAGACGATAATCGTGCTATCAAAATCAATAATCGCAACATCCCTCGGCTCATTGTGCATCATATGCTGCTCGTCCAAATAACGAGTAACTGTAGACTCATGCAGAAAGTATTGGTAAAGTAAATGGGCTGACAAATTAAAGCACTTTAATAAAATGCACTTTCTCAAAAAATACTTCAGTTCAATAGCGGAGTTCGTGCAGTGTACTGATTGCTAAGCACATTGAAATTGCCGCAGTGTAATGGTGCAGCTCTTGCATCCACTGGATGGTTTGTATGACTGTGTTCGGCTGTAAACGAGTGTAACACAGTGTTTCTTCTTTTTTTCTCCATGCCGCAGCTGCCCATTTTTGGTAGCAAACTTGTTTTTCATGATGGAAGAATGATGCGTCAGTAACTCTATGCTAATCTGTTTTTTTCCCCCTTTCCTGCACAATAGGTCTACCATGAAAAATGCCCCCGACTGAATCATTATCATGCTAAAATGTGTTGAATGCAAAGAAATTAAAGCTGCTTTTGCTTCGGGCACAGTTTTCAGTACATATTTATTCAGCCGTCTCTTACGAATATAAAAAAAAGAAGCAAGTTTTCTTCTTCTTTCTTTCTACTTCAACTCCTTCTATATTATTTTTATTGTTGTTATAATTTTTCCTCTTGTTTCTTATTATTCTCAAATCATATTAGCCTGAGAGTCAAGCAGTCTACTGCTCTAGGCCCACAGCTCTGCACAGTTTACCCTCAAAACTGCCTCATCCAATGAGATCTCAGGAACTGTGCACCATTGGTGGGAATGGTGTTGAAGATACGAACTAAATGACTTGTGAATATGAATATGGGAGAAAGATGTTTGTGTGTTTGAGGTGAATATGGTAGAGATCTAAACCTTTCAGAAAAGAAAAAGCAGATTCACAGGAGTGGGAAAACAGACCCGGGTGAGTACAGGCTTGTGAAAACACATTTCCTGCACATTCTCTCCTTCATTTCTCAAGAACTCGCTAAACGTATATGTGGGCCAATTGAAAGCAAACAGGTATTTCATATTTGAATCAGGGACCTTGTTCGTCAACTTGATTTTAAGGTGGAAGGTTTTTGGGTTTAACAATGAGGTTTTAGCAACAGACAAGTAAGAGCCACATGTTTCTCAGCTTCTAAAAATGAAATGAAGCATTGCAGGTGTTATTAGATGAATATCTGATCTCAGATTATTTACTGCTACCACCATTCTTGAGAGGCTCCCAAAACGCATTGGTTCTATTTCTAATAGACCATCATTTAGTGACTTTATGTTCTGTTGGCCCTATCATCTGGTGGTCCTACCATATAGTGGCCCTATCATCTAGTGTCCCGATCATTTAGTGGGTTTATCTTCTGGTGGCCCTATCATCTGGTAGTCCTAATAGCTGGTGGCCCTATCATCTAATGGTCCTATCATCTGATGGGCCATTCATCTAGTGGTCCTATTATCTAATGGTCCTATGATCTGGTAGCCCTATTATATGATGGTCCTATGATCTGGTGTCTTATCATCTAGTGGTCCTATCATCTGATGGCCTCTTCATCTGGTGTTCTTATCAATTTGTGGCCTTATTATCTGGTGGTCTTATCATCTGATGACCCTTTTATCCATTGGCCCTATCCTCCTGCAGTGTGGGCGCACTATCAGGTTAGAGGGATCTGTCGAGATCAAAATTAGAAACAGTTATATATTTGAAGTAACACAATCACATTTGTGCTGTTCTGACTGGAGGTACTTAACATGCAGGCCAGTGACTCTACACCAGCAGGTTTGTTTGGAAACCACCATCTGACTCTGTGTGGGGAAAACCAGCCTGCATTGTTTCCAGCCGGTACCCAGAAACGCAGCATTGTGCTAAATATCATTCGCGTCAAAATGGCCACCCCAGATGTCATATTAGTTGTGCCTGATTGCTGAATAGAGATCATAATCTCAGCTCCGAGGCCCACAGTTCCGAGCTCCTTTTGTAAGAAGCTGTTGGGCAACAGTGTGCAGCTTGGCTCAGTAGCGACTAGCAACTCTCCTCCCTCTCTGAAGTGACATCTGTCACAGAGATGCCTTCTGGCGAAATCTCTCTCTCTCTTTTCTCTCTATTTTTCTCTTTTTCACCTTCTTTTCCCTCCTCGCCCCGGGGTATGTTCCCTAGATCGCCGCATAATGCACCCACCTTTTCCCCCAGAAAGTGGCGAGAGAGGGAGAAAGAGAGGTCGGAAAAGGTGACAAGAGAGATGAGAGTACGCCGCTCTGCAACACCCTCATTAACAGCATCAGTCTGATGCTTTGGCCAAACGGAGCCCCAAGCCGAACTCTCTATCGCAGTGGTCCAAAAAATAATTACGTTTTTCCGTTGTGTTTATTATCTGAGTCTGAATAACCTTTTATTTGAAAAATCTTTTTTTTTTTTAAATGACTCCCCGTCATCTCGACTCCCCGTCATCTTGAGCCGCTAAAATGTAACCCACAGTGGATTCACATTTGTTATATTTGCAATATAAACAATCTACATACCCCCCAGTCTGCGGTAGAATTGTAAAGCGTTGACCGGTCCACGTGATAAAAAGGTTGGGGACCACTGCCCTACCCGACCAGCCGGAGCAGTAGAAATACTCCCAACATTCTCTGGGCTCCATTTGTGTCTGACGTCTTCAAATGATGGTGTTTATCTATGATCAGCTTCTAGATATGAGGTGAATCATTTAAATATAAAACACAAAGCTAATCCCAGATTAGCAGCACTTGCCCCAGCCCCTTGAAGGAACCTGCCGGGACAGAAGGTTGCGTGGATGTAGGTTTGATTAAGTGTGTGATTTTGCTTGTCTTGTGCGGCAGTGTTTAAAGATGTAACGGAAGCTAGTCTGTGCCACAGATGGTGAAGATTTGGAGGACTCCTGTTGAGCCGGGAGATTTCTTCAGCCAGATCTCGTGATCTAAGAATACTGAATCAACGAAAGCTTTAGAGTAGCCTTTTAATAATTCCAAAAATCCCAAAGTGCTGAAAAGAATAAAATGAAAATAATGAGAAATAAACATGAGGCTGGTGTACTGGTCTGTTTAACTCAATCTCCCAGTCTCAGAGCTATTTTGGGGTTGTCGGGATGCCTCTGTGTTCACCAAATGCTAGCAAGTCACGTTAGCAAGATTTAACAGGGTTTGATTAAATGCTAATTAAAATGTTTGCTCCCCCCCACCCCCGCCCCCCAAAAAAGTCAGTTAAGTGACCTAAAACAAATTTACATGCTGCCACACTTAATAAGAAGTGAAAGCTCTGAGTCCTTAATTAGCATCATGTAAATTATGCCATGCTCAACCAGGGCTGCTAGCATTCACTTATTGCTCCTGCTGTCTTAGCTGTTCAAAATATATAACAGAATAAATGGCTAAAAAAGTTCCTGAAGATCCAGCCTGCACTTCTTAGTCTGTTGTAACACTCCAAATGTTAGTTTTGTGTTCAAATTACCTCAGTAGCTACTTGGTTCTGAGATCAGAAAATGTTAGCAAGATATATTGGCAAGGTTATAGCTGTCTGATGCGCCTGGAGCCTCCTTAAAAATTTGACAACAAATTTACATATCTGCCACGCTTAATAAGAAGTGAAAGCTCTGAGTCCTTCATTAGCATCATGTTAATTGTACCATGTTAGATATGGTATGCTGCTAGTGTTCACTTCTTGTTGTTGCATTTGGCATGTAGGGAACAGAAACCGTAAACAAGGTGCATTCGCTGTTTGAGTGCATGGCATTTTACTCTATATAACATTTATATATATCAAATATACAGTTTTTTCACTCAGATTCATGAGGAATCCTGGAATCCTGGAATTCTTACCTACTTTTGGATCATCAGTTGTGATGGTCGGGTTGGTACAAAGTTAGTGACCCGGTTCCACTATGGTTCTGCTCCACATTATGGCAAAAACCATTTAACTAAGTAAATTAAACAACAGTCCATGCTTACCTTATTACAGAACAGATCATGGTTTAACTCTTTTTATTATTTACTGCATAATTCCATGTGTTCCTTCATCATTTTTCAATATGAATCTACAGTGTAGAAAATAATCAAAACAAAGAAAAAACATTGAATCAGAAGGTGTCTCCAAACTTTTGACCGGTAGTGTTTATATTACAGGTACACTTTTCCGTCCAAAATGTCAGCTAAGTAACCTAGAACAAATATACATTCAGTCACAAAATGTTTCTTCACCCCTCCAGGGTTGGGGGTTTGAATCCGGGTCCTGGTGTGTGTGTGTGTGTGTGTGTGTGTGTGTGTGTGTGTTTGCTTGTTCTCCTGGTAGTGGCGTGGGTTTCCTCCGGGGTCTCTGGATTCCCCCACTGTACGAAGACTTGTGCATAGTGCATTTAGACCCCGAGATCTCTGGGTACCCACAACCCTGGTAATGATTAAGCCGTTACAGAAAATGAACAAATGAATCTGTGCTACAGCTACTGTATTTACTCTCAAATAAATTGCTCCAAGCTAGTTGAAGGCCATGTTTGTGAACTCCTTGTACTTATATTAGGTTTTTGTTTAGTCTGTTTGGCTGTGTAGACAAAATAAAAGATATGAGCAGGGCTCTTTGTGTCTTAAGACCATCTAAATCCCAAATGTTTTGTATAGCAAAGATGTTTTAGCAAGGTATTTTATTATGGATATATAATAGAATATGATTGCATGATGATGAAAGCACTGCCCACCCCACCCAAGATAAATCAAACTTACAAGTTAAAAGTAAAAACATTCACTGCCATGTTGCATATTTGGCCATGTTGTTTGAGGGCTGCTGCAGTGCTGTCTTGTTCGTACTAACCATTTAACAGGTTCACCTTTATGGTCTGGATCGGTACCTTACATGGCGATGCTACTAGGGTGGATTCTCTTAAAAATTTAGAAGTGAAACCTGCAGTAGATGCTTTTATCTTGTCTGGGGTCTAGTTTTTGGTGGCTGTCTCAGTGAGTCTCTGCCAGTGTGTTGTTATTCTCCAGGGATTCCTGAAATGATGGAACATCTCCATTAGCTCAAGCTTGTCTCTATATAAGGCACAGGAGCTTAGACTCTCTCTCTTTCCTCTCAAACACACACACACACACACACACACTCGCACGTATGGCCACTCTGTCACGGGTCCAGATGCAGGAGCCAGGACTAAAAGCCCTGGCTTGCACGGGCGCTGCCAGCTCCACGCCGGCCTCGCCGCTCGCTATTGTCCCGCCAGTGTCACCTTACCGGGCGCACCTACTTCAGGGAAAATGCTGCTGACCTGTTTTCGACCTTTACGGTGGTGTAGAGGAGAGATGGATGGTGGAATGTTCCATGGCACGTCCTGTCAGAGGGGTGAAGTGTAAACACAGCCCGGGAAAAGAGGAGCGTACCAAAATACGCAGAGATTACTCGAAGGGCGAGATGACATTGCGGGCTTGAGTTTAATTGCCGCTCTCCGGAAATAGACCCCAAAGCCTAAGTGCATTCTGGGATGGTGCAGACTCCAACTGGATGAAAGCTCTTGTCATTTACACACAGTTTTCCAGTATTTGTCGGATATAAGCCTCAGCAGCGTGTCCTTCCTTCCTGTGCCGCTGCCAAAGCCCTATTGTCTGAGCTCGACCATTTTTTTTCTAGAAAACCCCATCCAATTCACTGGAGAGCCACACATATTCTGTCAATTAGGATTTCAATGGATTCATTTAGTTAATGGCAAACAAGCGTGTGGATGTGTGTGTGTGTGTGTGTCAGTGTGTGAGAACGAGAGGGAGAAAAATAGAGACAGACAGAAAGAGTGAGAAAGGAAGTCCAGTGTCCTCGCCCCTGTTAGTGCATGATGTGCGTCACTCTGGGAAGTTAAAATGTGTGTGGCGTCGCATTTGGAACCCCAAAACATGTTCAAGTAGATGTAAGTGTGTGTGTGGTCTGTAACCTAAATGGACTACTGTTCTTTAGTCAGAACCCTAGGGTTCCTTGTGTGTTCCTTGGTTTTGCCATATGTATGGCTGTGTGTGTTTCTGTGAGTGTGTGTGTGTGTTCTGTGAGTGTGTGTGTGTTCTGTGAGTGTGGGTGTGTGCCTGTATGCACTTTTTTGCTGACAGTGAAAATGTAATTAGCTTGAGATGCATTCATGTAAGATTAATGTAATTCATGCGTGTGAGGGTCCTATAGACAGTCCTTACAATGCGTGTTCCAGCCCGTCCCATTCTGGAGGGTCCTTCTGATTCAGGGAGTTTTCACTCTTGGTCCGTTTCAGCCAACTCAGCATTTTTTCCATATATGTGAACACACCAAACGAACTCAGACCCCTCTGAAACCGACCAAACAGTTCGGTTCGCTTTAAGTCCACGGCTTGTTTTGGTTAACTCGCACGTTTAAAACACAAAGCGCTCCGAGTTCGCCTTGTCTGTTTTCACCGTAGGAAGATCCCGTGGGAAACCATATACGTCTATGCGGGAAACAGCAGAACTAAACTAAATGACATGAATAAACATTTATTTATTACTTGTATTTCTTTCAAATGAACTCAGAGTGGGAACATAAAAAGAGTCCCCTTTCTGTCGGTCCACTTTTTGTACCGCATCTGGAGGACTTAGTTTAGTTTCTTTAAAGAGGACTAGATGTGAAAGCACCCTTAAACTAAAGCAGTTAGAATGTTTACCCAGAGGGGTTAGTGCTGTGCCTCACACCTCCAGGGTCGGGGGTTTGAATCCGAGTCCTGGCCTTTTGAGTTCACAAGTTCTCCTGGTGGTGGCGTGGGTTTCTGCCGGGGTCTCTGGGTTTCTCCCACAATCCATGGGCATGCAGTCGGGTAATTTTGGGGTTTTAAATTGGCGGTAGGCATGAGTGTGAGAGTGAATGTTATGTGTGTGTAGGGATGTCATGATTAACGGGTTTAACGGTTAACCGCGATTTAAAACGGCGCAATTAATTAATCCTAAATGCTCTGAAAAACGTTGATTTCGACAGCGTGTGCCTTGCCATGGGCTGGCGCCCCTTTCAGGGTGAGTCCCTACCTCACGCCCGTAGACCCGGGATAGTCCTCACAACCCTAGTATGGATTAAACAGTGACAGAAAATTTCTGAATTTCTATAAGAATTTATGAATAACAGCCCTAACAGAGTTATAAGCCAGATGTGAAATTGTATATTATGGATTTTTTTGCCTCAAGACATCACTGTTTCATGTCGGGGCGGCACAATCGTCAGTGCGTCACGCTGTTGCCACTCAGTTGCCTCATAGGGTTTATTGCTGGCTGTAGTGTTTAGATCGGGCCCAAAAACTGAGACCCGACCCGACCCAAGCCGGTGCACCTTGTGCCCGAGCCCAGTCCGGCCCGACACATTAACTGTAATTATCGGCCTGAGCCCGATTTAAACCCGACAGTTTTTTTTTATTCGTGTGATGATTAAAAAAATCACGGCCCGACCAGGCCATGTCGGGTTCGGCCAGAGAATGTAAACTCTAGCTGGCTGGGATAACCAAAGGTGTGTAGTTGGTCTCTTGGTGTCTGTGTGAGGAGAACTAGAAGCTGTGGTTTCCTCCCAAAGCCCAGTGATGAAGTTTTGCTCTGATTTTCTGCCCTGGGTTGGACCTGCGACCCGTCCAGCGTGTGTTTGTGCCTAGAAGTGCCCCCGTGATCCTGGGTAGGATTAGTGGCCTGGATAATGAACGCTCTGTTTCCAGTCTCCTGTACGTTCAGGACGGTGAGTGTGCACAGTAATATCACCCCTGGATCTCCTTCCCAGTGGGTGAAAATGGGTTTCAAACTTCCTCAGCCTGGAACTGCCAACAGGGCATGCCCAGGGTTGCCAGGTGTTGCGGAAGGACGCGAGCCAGAGGAAGACATCGATGTTGATGTAGCTGCTGACCTAGACACGATTTAATAACACAAAGTCTGTACATTGTCATTTTGTTAAACATGAAACATCTGTTTTTGATGTGAAGCAATACTGTCCTTCAATATCCAGCCTCTTTATCAAGGGTACCCCAGCTTTTTTGTCCTCGGGACGATTAAGTGCACTGTTTTGGTGGGACTAGAGCCAAGAAACTAAACAATAGGCAATAAATAGACTAAACAATAGACAAGCTCAGGGGCAGTAAAAACTAAAGGAGTCGTCCCTGATCTTGAGACATAAGATAAAATGAAATGGAAGATAAAACTGTAATTCTACCACACTTTAACAAAAATATTTTGTACTGTGTCTTTTTGCATGCATACATCCGGCGCCAAACAGTTATTCTTTTGGTGAACATTTTTACGGGGCATTACTGTGTCTACTGCCACTGTTACGCCTCTTAAACTGTAGACCTAGTTTATAAAGTCATTCATATTTTGGCCAAAATAAAACTTTTCTGTGTTTTCAGTCATAAAATGTCTTTCAAATATGGAAAATCTCCTCCCAAAATCCTCTTTGTTGTTTATTGCCTGTATCCAATTACTGTGTAAAGAGTTCTTCCCGCCTCAGTGATCCAATAATGAACTGTAACAAAATAATCTAATGAAACTGTGGTTGAACTTGCACTGAATCTCGTCCTAATGAATCAAATCAAATAAATGAATCAATTTGTTGTGAGGTCGGAGATCTACACAATTAGTTATGTAGTTATGAGAGGATCTGAAGTGTGGACCCACACACAGGCTCTTTATGGGGTTCAAGGGGTTAAAGGCCCATGTACTGCCTCTATAAAGGGGCCAGAGGGGTTAAAGGCCCATGTAACGACTCCTTATGAGTTTAATGAGTTAAAGGAACAGGTCTTCGAGAGAGAAGTGCAACTTGATGCCTACTTTTGAAAGGCGGAGGAGAGTCCAGATGAAACTGAGCATGGCTGGTTGCTCAGACTTCAGTAATTCAAGCGGAATATCTAATCAAATAAGTTCTAATGCTGCTGCCCTTTATAAGACAGGAGGTTTTCCTGTCTAGGGATGAGTATCAATAACCAGTACTGATTCCTGACTGGTCAGTACTGAAATCCGGACAATCTCCTGGACAAACGGTGCTGCTGTTGATGTTTATGTGGCATTAATGCATTCTAACAGCTGCGTTTTCAAACCGTGGATGTTAGATTGGATCCGTGAAGGGACGGAGTGGGGCTCTGCTCTTCACCAACACACATTTGTTGATCAGAACATTAGTAGCGGCGCTCCTCCCTCATCATAGACACAGGAACTCAGAACGGATATTTCTCCAAAACATCACAATCAAATAACTGTTGAATTTCATTTGACATCTCTGTTTTTTGCTCCAAATTATGGAGAGTAGGGTCGATAAGTTTATCAATAAGTATAGGTATCGATAAACTGTTTATCGATATCGGGACCGTACGCTTCTGCACTAACAGGCCTCAGATAGAAAGTCATCTGAGCACTGAATACCCTTTCAAGTAAAGCGGCATCTGAAGTGCAGATTCAAAGAACTTTGATTTTAGCTCCTGTTTTGCCAAATCAACACACTTCAGTGGACACTCCAGTCCCAAGAGAGAGAGGGAGAAACAGAGAGAGGGAGAGAGAGAGAGAGAGAGAGAGAGAGAGAGAGCGACAGAGAGAGAGGGAGAGACAGAGTGGGAGAAAGGGAGAGAGAGTGAGAGAGAGGGAGAAAGAGAGAGAGGGAGAGAGAGAGAGGAGAGAGAGAGAGAGAGAGAGAGAAAGAGAGAGAGAGAGAAAGAGAGAGAGACAGAAAAACAGAGAGAGAGAGAGAGAGAAA
>JBBMFX010038832.1:0-11667 GCA_037832545.1 Rhabdalestes septentrionalis
CCTCCCAAACTGACACTTATCTAAAGAGAGTTTGAGACCTTCTCTTTGTAGCCTGTCTAGAACCTTGAGGAGCCTTTTCTCATGTTCCTCCAATGTGCGACCAAACACAATCAAATCGTCCAGATACACGAGAACTTCTAAGAAGTTCATGTCCCCTACAGTCCTCTCCATGACCCTCTGGAACGTGGCCGGTGCTCCACAAATCCCTTGGGGCATGCGCTCGAACTGGTAAAACCCTAACGGGCAGATAAATGCGGTCTTCTCTTTATCAGCCTCACTCATTGGAATCTGATAGTACCCGCTTCTGAGGTCCAAAACAGAGAACCACTTACTACCAGTCAAATAATGGAGTGCATCCTCAATTCGAGGGACTGTGTATTGGTCAGGGATAGTCCGCTGATTTAGAGTGTGGTAATCTACACACATCCGCACTTTACCGGCCTTTTTGCATACCACCACTATAGGAGACGCATAAGGACTCCGGGACTCCGAGATGATCCCAAGATGAAACATTTCTCACGTGCACCCTTATACAGTGACATGACACGACAGACCCCGGGTACACCTCGGGCCGCTCTTCAAGCTCCGGGAGGAGAAAATCCTCTCCACTCACCCGCTGATCCACCAGCACTGCCGCCTCGCTCAGCTTGCCCGGGAACTTAGGCAGCCCAGAGATCAGTAGCGATTGTCCCGGTTTCACAACCACCGGCTTATACTGGGTAAACCATACAGTACCATGCCGGTTTTCGTCTCCACTGCGAGACCTCCGAAGCGACACCGCGGAGAACGCCTCCTTCATCACTGGGTGGATCTTCAACGTGTTTAGGAACCCGTCTCCGGCTCGTGCCCTGCAAGCACTGAACAGGCGCCTCACTATCTGCGTGTTGGTACCCACTAAGATGGCTATCCCCTCATTAATCTGAGGATCAGGACATACCAGAGCTAGAACATCCACAGCCTCTGTGACCCCCACCACGGCCTCTGGGAACTCTAACCTCAGCTGGAGGTATCCATCGTAAGGATACTTGTGCGAGCTTAGGCCCCACACCTCCAGTCACTCCACAGGCTGCAGTGGCAGGTGCTTCAGATACATATTATAAAAGCTTTGATACAAGATCGTAATCTGCGATCTGCTGTCTATGAGCACCCTGGCATATATACCTTCTATCTGCACGGGTACGTCTGAAGAGGGTCCCACTAACCCCGGGGGCAATGACACAGGGGCTGTAAAGTCAGGTGGGGAACAAATGGCAGAACGGGTTTTGCATGTTGGAGCCCCGTGACATCCCTTCACTGGGCTCCGGGCAAGTTTAAACACGGCTGCACTCTCTTTAACAGCTTCTGTGTCACCAACCTTAAATTCTCAGCTCGGTTACACTCTCTTTTTGTATGCCTGTCTTCTCCACACCCATAACAAAAAATACTTGATGTGGTCGTCAACGGCTGTGAGGCTACTTTCATGGTAGGGACAAGGCCCGGGTTATCTGCAAGGGGCATCACACTACACTGCGACACAGGGCTACTCACACGATCCTCGGCTCCAGAGGCCAACAACTTCTCCACCAACATAGTCAATTCCCTGACTTCCTTTCTCAGGATACCCAGCTCTGAAGTGACAGGGTTAACCACAGCTTGCGGCGCCGAAGTAGCAGCCGTTACTGCCCAAGGGGCAGGACCCGCAGCGCCCGAGAGTGTCGCGCTATCTCTCTAGCGCTCACCCACTGTTCCTCCTCTCTCACAGTGCGCATTAGGTGCAAAAAGGAGGGCAGCGTGTACAATAATCTCACCCGCAAAGCCACAATACTAGTAGTGAGCGCTCCTTTGAGCAACTGCTCCAACCGAGCTTCATTTAACCCCACAGCCTCAATCCCCCCGTACCCAAGCTCGGTGAAGGTTTTTAAAGAAAAACAGAGAGCTTTTCTCCTTCCCCTTGAAAAGTGTGGCGGAATAGTGCCATAATGTCTGCCCCTGTCTCAGTGGACCCATACGTGGTGTCCAGCGCGGCCAGGTAATCAGCAGCGGTGGCGGCGGGACTCTCTACTTTCAGAAACCGCACAATATCACCCGCCGGCCCCCGCAGACTTTCTACAATACGCTGTCTCTTTACCGCGTCACTGCACTGGCACTCCTCGACCATTTGTGTAGCCTGCTCCATCCACACTTCATACTCTTCCTCTCCGGGAGGGACGGGATTAAGATCCATAATTTGAAAAAAAACTTTCTCCCCCCCGAGAAAAATGTAAAAGGACTAGATATAAGAATCACCCCCTTAATATGTTATACTACCAATACTCCCTCACAACGCACACTTTCTGGCTACGGGAAGTGCAATCCCAACGGTGCCTCCAAAATGTAACCCCTTTTTCCCCAACCTGGATGGGACTTACACTCGGAACCTACCATAATATAAAACCTCTCTAAATGGCGCAACAGGAACCTGGCAGGCGTCAGCGTGGGTGTTGGAAAACTGAATGCCCTAGCCGGAATAATAGCGCCTCCACTGCGGGACTAACTTCACTGCATAATCCGTGAGAACTCTAGTCCCCAGAGAAACAGTAAAATACATAACACATTGACCCCACACAAAATGGTACAATTACATGGGAACCCAAACAGGAACCCTAGCTATTTATTTTCTTTAGTTGAACAAATGGTCACTCAGCTTAAGCTAACCCGGTTTCCCTTCCCACTATGTTATCACCAGCCCGCCCACACAATGTCCCCAAACAAACCCAAAACAAATTAGAAAGAATATAACCGGAGCTCCGTTGAGAAGTGCGCTCAAACAATTCCCCAAAAAGGGACTCACTGTTCGTCCGTCGAACTGTTACTCACAGTTTGTCCGGGGGAACGAACCCTGTACTGCACACCATGTTCGGAGAAACAACCGAGAACCTCCAAAGTCGAAACTGGGTCCGCGAATGGAGAACTCCGTCTTGGCCGTCCAGCGAGGGCCCACGAAGTCCAGCGGAGCAGCCTGACGACGGCAGCAGCCTGGAACACAGAAACACACAAAACTTTCCCGCGTTGCTCCGTCT
The DNA here is from genome assembly GCA_037832545.1 of Rhabdalestes septentrionalis. Lineage (NCBI taxonomy): Eukaryota > Metazoa > Chordata > Actinopteri > Characiformes > Alestidae > Rhabdalestes > Rhabdalestes septentrionalis. The sequence continues at coordinate 3,039 of JBBMFX010038832.1, forward strand.
CTGAGAAGGGAAAAACTCCACGGAGCACCCTCGCACGGGGGGTCCTCAGGCCGGGAAGACAACACGAGCAGTCCGCTTGGGTCCAGCCTCTCCAGAGTGCTCCTTGCTAGCTGAAAACTGTCCCGAAACGCCCGGCGCCTCACATAATCCTCCGTCCTCTCTCCCTCCGGTCCGAACTCCTCTCTGAAGAATGAAGAAATTACCATAAGGAACAAATCCCTCTTTTCCCCCCAAATGGGTTAATAATGGCATTCAAAACATGATATCATTATTTGATATATCTGGCTATACATTATCATACAAGCAACTTTTATCACACCACAACCTCCCAGGACCTTTTAGAGGGTTCAACTCAGTAATCAAGGCCGTCCCTACAGGGTACAGGCAATGTACTACAATATAAGTTTGGAATATACGTTGCAATATAAGTTTGGAATATACGTTGCAATATAAGTCTGGATGGAGTTGAGCTGGTTGCTAAAAAATGTGATAATAAACATATACGCTGGATTTTGAATCCAGAAAAAAGATAACTCCTAGGGGAAAATATTATTGGGATTCTTTTGTTCAGGATATTGAATGGAAAAAACTTTTGCCAAGTAAATATTTAATTACCATGAAAGTGAATTAGTTTAATTTTAAGATCCTCCACAAAATATATCCAGTGAACAAATGCATAGAGAGTATGTCATCTTTTTGTTGGAATATGGATGAAACTTTGATCCAACAATAAACACCCTTGTACACTAAACGTAGTTCACACGCTGGTTATATGTGCCCCCCTAAAAATACAATGGTCTCCCTCCTTGGCCCCCCTTGGTCGAGAACCGCCACTACTCCCTTACTGTCAAAGACATTTTTTTCTATTATGAGAACCCTGAAAATAATTCCCTGGAATATATAGTGAATTTTGCACATTTTTTGTTCATATGAAAAAATTGTAACCCTCTTTCTCTCTGTTTTCCTTGGAAATTGTTACACTCATTTAATATTTAAATGTAGTTAGGAAAAATCCAAAGAATGACAGACTCGCAAATATGTAGGGATGGACTCAAAATCTGAGCATTCTGGAACGGCCATCGGCCCGAGATCAGTCGGCAAGCAGCAACACTAACCCCACACCCAACCCATGGAAACGCGGTTGACAGAAGTCAGCACCCCTTTACCCCCACCTCGGAGCATCCTCAACATCCATATAAACACACAAAGACACATGGGGTCATATTTAGGGTTTCATTGATTCATTGTATTTTGTATGGTTTTTGGTTTTTTCTTCTGTCAGTGTATTTCCATACATAATTATTTGATTTAATTTGCTCTATTGTACTGTGTTGTTCTAATAAAGTATTAAACTATATATCTACAGTGAGATAGTCGAACAGCAGACACTCTCACAAGGGTTCTCAAACTTTAAATGTGAAGGTCCAGTACAACAAGGGATAAGCAAATCCTTTTTATTAAACTTGCTTACAACATATAACCAAAAGAAATAGCCCTGATTGCTCATAATTGTTTTTCTTGTTAACCTAATCCACTCTCAATTTTGACAGTAAAGTGTAATATGTATTGTAGTTTTATGAAACTATTTAATATTAACCTTGATAAAGACACTGAATAAGACACTGAAACATCAAAATGAATAAGGTTCATACAGGTTTATTACAGTATCTCCCAGTATGTACATACACTGTGCTTGCTAGGGCCCACTGGTAAAACCCCCTCCCCTGGCTCACCCTTGAATGCACAGCACAAAGAAAAAACGTAACACCGCGAGACTAACTCTGACCAGGGAAGAAAACAAACTGACCGTGCTAGTGAGCTTCCTCCATACCGGTGGCCCTTACAGCTCATCATCCCCCAAACTGACCAACCGATCATCCCAGGGCAGGCCTACGTTCACCTAACTGTCCTGGACACTACCTGAAACAAAAAAACAATAAAAACACACTAAGCACGCAGTCACGGACAAACACAACACAAAACACTGCACTTGTTGGATAGGGACACAACTACATTTTGTATTATCTAATAATAGCATGCTATTTTTACACACCAAAACAGGCATTTATATGACCTGTGTACCCAAAATATGTGTGTAATGATACTTTAACATATGTGCAACAAATGAGACATTGTAGAATTTTTCTGCGGTTTTGTGTCATTTTCACACAACACTTGAGTACTCTGGTCTGGACCAGTTGAAACGAACCAAAAAGCAGTCACGTGACAAAATTTACATCATTCATTGGCCAGATTTGCCATTGAACGTATTTGCTAAACTGCTTTTTGATTGGTCAGAATGACCATCTGGGTATCCCACACTTGGATATTGCTGGCAGGATTTCTTTGCCTTAAATCTGCACTGTTCTGCTGATCTATTAAACCCCCTTTCTCTGAGCTGTTTGCCAAATAACAAAATATTGCTGTGTTCTTATGAGTTTTTGAAAGTTAAGGCATAATATGGTCATCGGACCAAATCTGGGTGATGCTCCACCCCTCCTCACAGCTCCGGGTCTGTCCGCGAGCTCCATGGGGCTGTGTTGCTAAAGCGCTAACTGAAAAAAATACGTTGCTTCATCCTATAATGCACAGCACAACTGACTACGGCAGCTGGATTAGTGGAAAAAGACCCAGTACTTTTTGCAGTTGGGTCTGTTCTGGTTCGGATCGTGTTCTCACCACAAACGAACCGCTCAAGTGTTCGTTTGAAAGCGTATTATTTGGTCAGCTTTGGTGCGGTCTCGGTTACAATTGTTGCATTCTCACATGTCCAAACGAACCGCACCGACTGGGAAAATGAACTCTAGTGCGATTCAACCGAACTAAACGAGCTATGTGTGAAAGCACCCTTAGAGAACAAATGTGGGGTTTATTGTCGGTTTGTGGCCGTGAATGTGGGAGAGAGAGGTGAGCTACCAATGTAGCGTGGTGGATGAGCCCAGTCGCGGATACAAACGAGGGGGCTGGTAGCCACGCGCTTTACTCTGAGAACGCTCCACAAGGAGATGAGATTCCCACCAAGGAATCCTCGTTCTCGTACGCACTCAGAGGGGGAATATAGATAAGGGATAGATGAGGCGAAGTACTCATGGTACCGTGTTAAAGAGTGAGAGCTATGCTTGTGAGGCATATGTGATACCCTAATGTCTGGGTGCTTGGTGCCACCTCTCTTCCTGCTTATATACCCCCTGTGTGAGTTACTTTTTAAAGAATTCATCGATCCATCCATCCATCCATCCATACATCTACCTATCATCCATCCATCCATCCATCCATCCATGCACCCATCCATCCACCCATACATCTACCTATCTATCTATCCATCCACCCTTCTACCCATCCATACATACATACATCTACCTATCTATTCATCCATACAACCTTCTACCCATCCATCCATTCACCCATACATACATCTACCTATCTATCCATCCATCCATCTACCCATCCATCCATGCATACATCTACCTATCCATCAATCCATCCATCCATCTACCCATCCACCCATTCATACATCTACCTATCCATCAATCCATCCATCCATCTACCCATCCATCCATCTACATATCCATCCATCCATCCATCCATCCATCCATCCAATCAGCCCTCTAAATTGTCTCTATTTAAGCCATTTTGTTCTCTTTGTGAGCATTTCACTGGGTTTAATGTCAACACTCCTGGTGTTGCTCAGGGTTAATTGGTTCTTTCAGCAGCACAGGTATGAGGCTGGGGTGAGGACTTTAGAAACTGCTTTTTGTTAATCTAGGTCAGTTTTCTGTAGTGTCTAGTGTCTATTGTTAAGCCTTCAATTACAAGGCACTGGCCCATACCACTCATGCATTCATCCACCTTAACAGGCTAAAGGCGCACTGCAAGCACTTTGCATTATGGCAATCACCATCATTCCTATTTGCTGCTGGGAAGCACAGGCCACCATCTCCACTCATCAAAGCCATATAAAAAATAGAGTGAAGTAATATATAGCAGCTTGTGTGGCTAGCCTTCGGTTTTTCACATATAGCACAACCTAATGGACCAAATATGATGGATGGATTGATGGGTGGATAGATAGGTAGATGTTCTCATGCAGTAACTCAAGCCAAGTAGTTCTGACCTAATAATAGATGTAGTAAGTAAGTCCTCATCTGAAACCTAAGCCTGTCAGTGATGTTTGTGTGGTTCTATGTGCTAAAATAAGTCATAATGCATATTTACATGATAATTTCCCAAACTCACTCTATCCTTCAGAACTAATCAAACCATTCTGTCACTGTGTCTTTATAGCTAATTTTGTCACATTATGCAACTGCCAAAGAAAGGAGGTGCAGATGCAGGATTACATTTTTACTTGGTTAGTGCTTTATTCACCAAATGTATTCATCAAACTTTCCAACCAGGGGTCCCTCTGAATTGGCCTGTGACTCATAAAAGCTATATTTTAAACAAAGAACAACAATGGGGACTTCTACAGCAGCATACAGCGTTTGAACAGCTGAGCTTAAATTTGTGCTTAATTATGAAATGTGACATTTTAATACTGAGTACCCAGCACTCAGAAATACGAAAGATTATTTAAAGAATGTAAAATATCATTCCAGTTGAGTCTAAAACCTATTGTAGGATGCGAGTAAGAATCTTTACAACAAATGTAGCAATTTTTACTTTTTTTTTCCATTTTGGCTAGGATGTCATCTTATAATAAAAAGAAAATCCATGGACACAGATTTGGCAACACAGACCACAGATCCAGTGTAACATATATCTACCACACAGCTATACATTGTAAAGGAATTTAGTGTCTAAATTGAGAAGGCACACACTAGCAGTCTTGCAGGCTTATTGCATGGAGAATAAGCCCCCAGCTAAAGTCAGTGGCGTAATGTGAGCGGCCCCCAAAGCCTATCCACCCTCACACACTGGCACGAATCTTCGCCATTCCTGGGCGGCTAATAAAGGAGGACTGAAAGCTGTGGGTCTGGGCATGCAGATTGGGCTCTTCTCTGATTGGCTGCTGCAGACACAGTGGCACTCGAAGCGTCAGTGTGGGCTGCAATATAGAATTGAGAAATAATCTCACACAAAGTGCACCAGGGACAAAGGAGCCTGTTTTTGTGTTTTCTTTGAGTTGTGGGCAGCTCATAAGAAACACTAACAAAGGATAAGAACAAAAATGCACTGTGCCTGCATGGAAGGGTCTTGCCGGGGCCAAGGGGAGGGGGTTGTCTTCTTCAGGTGCGGTGCCCTCTGATTCTAATAGAATAGAGAGTTCAAGCAAGAGAGGCTCGCTGTAATCAAGTGCTCTTTCTCTCTCTTTGAGCTCTGCTTACGGCATCACACTCAGATTGTCCCCTCGAGCCATTTCTGCACTCCGCTTCAGGCAAACTGCCCGGACAGAGTGCAACCCTGGGTAAACACTGGAATATTCAATGTTTTTTTCCACCACAATCAAAGTCCAAGCCAAGTTGCCACTTATTGCACACCAGGCTGTGACCCCTTTTAACTCCGGCCCTTTCTGTTGTAGGTGGCGCCTCACTTTCCATACCGAGGTCTTCGTGAGGCTACTGCTAACACAAGCAGAGATGAATACAAATTGTAAAAGCAAACCCTAGAGGGGTGTCCAAGTTGGTGTTGAATAGAAAGTATGCTTTGGGTATGACTAGCAGGCAAACAACAAATGGAAGCCAATAATCTCTGGTCAGCATGAGGTGAATATTGCTAAAGAGTGCCGAGTGGCTTTCATTCCATTCATTTTTTAACACCACTAGCATTATTGATCCAACTATTGGACTATCACAGAGGCACGTGTGGATTCAAATAAAGAGAGCACATACAAATACAGTACTGGTATCAGCTATAGAGAGTAGCGGTACCATTCATACCATCTGAGGGGGGAAAATTGGAGTATGCTATCCCTCTCATGGCCAAGATTGTCAACATGCATTCCTCTTGTTAACCTGCCATCACAAAGTTTTATGTAGAAGCAGGGGCGTGCTCCTATTGGTTCATCCATTCATTAATTGGTCAAAAAATATGGACCTCAATGAACCGTAACTGAAGTAAACAGCATGTCTGCAGTGGAGGGTTATTTCCAGTTTGAAACAAGCAGCAACCGTAGGCATTAGTGGCCACAAACCCTAGACATATAAGTGCAGAAGCCTCAATGTAGGAACACTGCACAAAGCTCCAGTCTTAGCCCCTTGAGTTGAATGGATGTGTCAAGCAGCTTTCAGCAGTCCTCATCTCCTGCTGTGTTGTCAGCAGCAGTCTCCGATAATGTTACTCCAGGTTGTTTTCTAGGAGGCAAACATCAGAGAGAGATATGCAGAAGGAACAGTCGGTTCCTGGGGTAGAGAATATAGTTCAGTCTGGGGCTTGAACCAGCACATGCAAACATTTTAGGGTTAACAAGGAGCGGTAGTGCTTTGCCACAAAAATAAAAATCTTGTTGCAGTTGTTCAAAATCTTCATACACTACAAATCCAAAAGTTTCCAGACATCCCTTCTACTGAGTGAGCAGCAACTATTAACTTCATTCTATTTATTTTTAACACAATTAGCATGAATGAGGGAACAAGTCGACTTCAACTAAATGACACCTTAATGGGCCCTTAATGGGCCAAAAAGAGTCATTGAAATTCCTGGAAAAATCCGAACCTGCACTGTTTTTTTTTTTTTGCATTATTCCACATAAATCAAGTCATACTAACCAGGTTAGAAACAAAATCCTTTATTCTGGCACTTGAGATAGCAAATGCAAGCAACGGTTTAATAAAGGGCAAATAAAGAGCACTCATGCTTGTCATTCTAAAACAAAAACAAATGTGTTGCAGTTCGAACACTTAACACCCTACATACCCAAAAGCATCCAGAAATCGCTTTTGATGAGTGAATTCAACTGCTTTAATATGCTGGCGCAGGTCCAACTGCATGCAGAGGGCTTGTCTAATCTCCATAAAAAGTACTGCCAATAGAAGGGGATGCTCAGGACCAGCTGCGCAGGTCTAAGGTCAGCATACCCGATGCCAAGCATCGACTAGAGGGTTCTAAAGATGTTTTGAGCGAAGTTTAGGATCCAGAACTATTCATCCAGTCTCAGGGCCAAGGGGGGCCAAGGGGGGGCAGTTATTTTTAGTGTGGCACTTACAACTAGTGGTGCTCTGATCAATCGGCCGAAGATCGGTATCGGCCGATAATCACGCTTTATGACTCGATTGGGACTCGCTAAACTCGCCGATCTCAGGAACAGATCACAATTGATGACGTCAATGCAGGAGGACTGGGGATGTGTACCGAACCTGGTACTTTATCACCTAGTTATAAAAGACACATACACACACAAGGAGGTAGCTCAGTGGGTAGGATACTTGCCTATGGACCATGAGGTCCTGGGTTCAAATCCTACCTCCAGCACCACCACTGGGTCCCTGAGCAAGACCCTTAACCCCAAGTTGCTCCAGGGAGACTGTCCCCTGTAGTTAGGGAATGGAAGTCGCTTTGGATAAAAAGCGTCTGCTAAATTCCGTAAATGTAAATGTAGAAACTAACCAGAAACTGTTGTAAGAGAAAAGGTTTTACACCATATTTACTCCTTACAGGTACTTACTGCATATCTTAAAACTTATACAAATAACCTTCTCAGCCAGCTAACACGATCTGAGTTCAGCAATAGGGTAAGCTTCCTCAATCTTAGTTCCTCAACCTTAGATTTGCCTGGCAACAAAATTAGCTCCTTAACGCATTTGTTAAAAAAAGAGCTAGGTCACATGTAAAGCCATCTATTAAAGCCTGAGGTTTTTTTTTAGGCCAAAGCATCAAAGAATGCCTTTTGTTTAAGAGTATCATCATGGTTTATCATCCTATTGTGGCTAAGCTGCCTGACCATGTCATTTTCAAGTGACATAACTCAAGGTTATGAATAATTTTCTGCCCCATATTTTGATGCTGCTCCCTCTCTCTCTAAAGAAGGATCTAAAACCGTATATTTTTGTCTATATGCTTATGTACTCAGTCATTTAGGCAACATCTGCTATATAAACTGAATATTTTTGCTGTCTGGCAGAAAACTCGTAACACCACTCTTTGTTGTTTTTTTTTCATTAATCGATAATATTGGTCAGTCTCCATGTGGGTCTAGAAAATTTAAAAATTATTTTAACCAATAAAAAGTGTTGAATAGGTTTTGGCCTGACAGCAAACACAGGGAGACTTAACCACTAAGTTTTCATCACAATAACCAACTATAACAGCAAACATTATGTGGGCAAGTTTAAATTAGTTTTAAAATACTCAGCAACGTCACTTTCCTATTTTTAGAGGATTCAAATTTGCAAGGAGTTTGTAGGATTTAAAGTTTGTAAAATAAATTTTTTTTTAAACCTAATTTGTACGTATGGTGGTACAAATAAACAGTAAGTTATGCACGTTTTATGGCAGTAACTATTTTATCTATGTAATAAATATATCTGTGCAGTTAGAGTGATCTTGTGCATTAAAAACATTTTTTTAAGTATTGGATATATTTTATTTGGATACTTGTCATCACCTATGTGTATGTATGTGTGTTTATAGGTGTGTGTGTGTGTGTGTGTATGTATGGTTATGGGTATGTACATATATGTATCATTATATA
>JBBMFX010038849.1:0-11667 GCA_037832545.1 Rhabdalestes septentrionalis
AAGGCTAGGCTGTTGTAATGAATTTTATCATGTTCCACAAACCTGGCTCGCCAGCATCTCAGCACAAAGCCTACTCAGTTGAGGTTTTCAAACATGGTCTTAATTTTTTTTTAAATGTCAAAGTCTCGTCTCGTTCTCATGAACTCAGTCTCGTCTCGTGGGAAAAGCGCCTCGTCACACCCCTAGTCATACCGATCGACGGACGATCGGTATCGGCCGATAATCACACTTTATGACTTGATCGGTACTCGATAAACATGGCCGATCAATGACGTCAATGCGTGAGGACTAGGGATGGGTACCGAACCCGGTACTTTATCATCTAATTATCCATACTGTGGTCTTTTATAAACTCTCGCGTGCGCACATAGCACGAGAGAACTGTCTCTCTCTCTCGCTCGCACACAACAGGAAACATTTCTAGTATTACTTTATCTGAAAAAAGTTAATGGTGATCAGTGAGCTTACATATCAGTTATATAAACTTGAAGGATCAGAATCGGCATCGGTATTGGCTGATCACCAAAACAAAAAATCGGTACTTGGTATCGGTGGCAAAAATCCTGATCGGAGCATCCTTAGTCAAAAGCTGTACCATTGGCCAAATTCATATAATTTCTACCGTATGCCGTTTCTACCCCCAGAATGCAATAAGGGATTTAAAGAATTTGACTACTAAGCAGAATCAGAATTGATGGCATTGGTTTTTTTTTAATGTTAACAATTATCCTTCCTATCTCTATGCCTTATTTTTTTGTAACCTGTGCTTGTAGCCAACCTGTAGCCTGTAGCCAACACCACTTTTTATTGACCTTTGGTCTCAATCTTTATGTCAAGCTTTTTGTGTGAAGAATCATTAACTTACCTAAAGCATTAAAATTTACTTGAAAATGTACAGGGGAAATTCCGATTTCTTTTTCATAAGTTTAAATGTGCAGTGTGAACTTGAAGTCATTCTGAAGTAACCTAATACCAAAAATGCTTGTCGACTTAGCCCACCAGATATCTCAGTGATGGGCAGGATTTTGGCTTTGGAGAAAATGATCTTGGGCTCCCCGGAGAAAGAGAGACTCAACCTGCTGAAGACAGTTGCTCAGTCCCACAAAGAGATTCAGGTGCATGAATACAAATCTCTTAATGTTGAGATTGTTCTGATTCTGTATTATTTAGAAGGGTCACGCCAAAAAAGGATATATGTTTTGTAAGTTTTTGCACTGACCTTAAGATGTCTTTACATGTATTTCTTTCCTTTAGTAAGTGCATCTGACTTTAAATCATAGTAAATTTGGTTCTTCGTATTTAGCTCCTTAAATGTGACAGTTTTGTAATGCTTTGGTTATAGTGTATATAATCTATTGACCCCACCCCTTTTTTCTGTGCAGAAACTAAAGGAGAAACAGAAGGAGCTGGAAGAAAAGGCAGACATGTTTAAACAACTGAATGCAGCAAAGGATGAAAAAAAGGTTGCAAGCAGCGGTGTTCCACTTTTCAGAACGGATCCGAATATTTTACATAGAAAACAGTCCACTGCTGCCATCCCCAGGAAACAGCAAGCAGTTGTTACCCCACTCCAGAGTAAGATATAGAGGTGGTGCTATCCAGGAAATTCTTAGAATCCAACATCCTTTTTGCAATATCACATTTATTTTACAGGGTTCCCATGGGTCAGGGAATTTCATTAAAAGCATTTCCAGGCAGGGAAAGTCAGGAAATTATCAGGGAATTTTGTTAATAGCATAAATTGCAGTAGCCAATTTTACGCCTATTTGTTTTTGTTTTGCAGCTCTAAAAATGTGCAACATTCTTGAATGCAAAATCTTGGCAACATCTGTGTCGACATTTGTCTTTACAAAGTGTAACTTACACGATATTTAGCTTGAAAATGAATTTAAGGACTGGCTCAACCAAAGTGATGCAAGAATGTCAAAATGTAAACTATGTAAATCGGTCAGATTTCTCTCCAGTATGGGAGAGTGAGCACTTACGAACTGTGCACATCAAGCAGCGTTACACAATACAGAGCTGCTTTGTTCAGAATGGTCCATTTTACCATGGCCATTTCTAGATAAAACATGCATGTATAGGATGTCAGACCGAGCTGCCTGTATTCGACAACAATGCTGTAAATGCAGTTTTGAGTTCCATATCCCCTTTAATAAATGCCCTTTTCTGCTCAGCATGAGAGATCATGGAAATTCTGCTTTTTGGGCAGGGAAAATCCTGGAAAAGTCAGGAAATTTTTAAGTGTGACTTAGGGTGGGAACCCTGATTTTAGCTTCCATATTTTGTAATCTATGACTAAAAGCTAGGTTTCTTATCCACTGTTTGGTTGGTATTATTTGCCTTTGTTCAGAATTTTGTGACTCAAGCACGTTTAACCATAATATAGCCTTAAACATAATAATCACCCACATACATGATTGTAGTTGGAACAGTGACATGACAGAAAACAAAGAATGATAATTGCTTAACAGTATAACTTACACTACAAGTCAAAGGTTTGGATACACATTGTCATTCAGTCTTTTTCTTTGTTTTTATTGCTTTCTGCATTGTAGATTAATATTGTAAACCCACAAAAGGATGAAGGAACTCAATGATTTATACAGTAAACAAAAAGGCTGGAGGTTGTTTTTATTTATTTATTTATTTTTTTAACTTGGATAATGATTCTTGCCATAATGTGGAGTAGAACCGTACTGGAAGTAGGGTTTGTACATAGTAATCCTATATCATAGCTAATGGTCCCGAACACACAAAGAAGGCAAGAAATTCCACTAATTGACTCTTGATGAACATCTGTTATTGAGCAAAAGAAAAGAAAAGGAAAAGACAAGTGCCGGTCATCACCGACCATGTTTGTGTGTCTGGGAAGTTGGCCTGTGGTATCACAGGAAATTTGGTTTGTTTTTGACAAAGTGTGTCCGAGCAGGACTATTTGGAAATTTAGGGTGCCATTATTTTGCAAATCTTCTTCACTGGAAAGTACCATTCCAAGTTGATTCCTCATGCCTCTGATTGGGAAAAAAAAGCCAATTGTGTGCAAAGCTATCATCAGAGCAATAGGTGATGTTTTCTTAATATTAAACTACAATGTAGCAAATAATAAAAACAAAGGAAGTCATTCAATATGGTGTGTCCAAGCTATGGAAATGACAATATTCAGTATTGACTGACCAAGATAACTACGGATGTAACTCTTGAATTGCATGAAATTGTATTGATTTGTGAGAAGAAAAAAAATTTGTTTTCAGTGTCTCAAGTGCATCCATTGCAACCATGTGCTGAGGTTTGTAAACCATCCCAAGTGTTGGAAAAGAAGAAAAAATGTGTCCAGAAGGTTAGTATGTCTGTATGTTCTTTCTTTTTTGTGTGTCAAATTCATTTTTCTCCATAAATCATTAATTCAGTTTCGGCCTCTGCAGTGCTTTATTTCAGTCAGTCAGTGATCTGTTTTTTGTTTTGTTTTTCACCTTCCTCGTTCAGATCTTGAAGGGCAAGGAGAACGATGGAGAGGACATGTGGGAGTGTCAACTCGACTCCTCTCTATTAGAGCAGTCAAAAAAATACATCCTCCGTACACTTAACATGGGCTCACTAAAAGAGCTGAAGAGCCTGCAACTAATTGGAGATAAGAAGGCCAAACTCATTCTGGGCTGGCGGGAGCTCAATGGAGACTTCACACAGGTACAGAAGAATAAGGGGCAACACTTCACACTTGGTGTGTGATTTTTGTTTTGTTTTTTTTCCTCACTACACACTGATATATATAATTGGGCTCTAAATAGGGCACTAAATATAAACAATACAGCTGTTCAGAATGTATTTTTGATTATAATTTTAACATTGAATTGATGATTACAGTAATTTGCATACCCCTGGTGAGATGGCGTTTTAGGTTTTCTAAGAATTTGTGAAATTTACTGCAATTTGAGGAGTGTTCTTTGTGGAGGATGTTTACTTCCTATTCTTGTCTGACATAGGGTATGTAATCTTTTGCATTTTATGGGGAAATGCTAAAATATAATGTGCAAAACTGCACAAAACAATTGTGAACAAGGTGAGATTTTTAAGCGACTGCTGTTTGAAGCAACTGCTGTAATGACCAGCCTAGCTAAGTGTTTTAAGAGATACCAGGCACTCCATTAACATTCTATTAATATTCTGCTAGGTGGAAGACTTGAAGAAAATTGAAGGCATCACGGATAAACGATTCTCGTCTTTCATTAAGGTAAGACTAGGCTAAGGACGGAGGCTACATTTAGAGTACGGCTACAAGGCAGTTGTTCAGTATCCCATATCAGATTGTGCCCGAAATTTATAAAGGAAAATAAAACGACTAATCCAAACAAATTCGGCAACAAACATGGTCAGAAAACATAGCTTGTAGTGCACCATAACACAAGTCATCTCATGATGACTACACTGCACATCGGGCATTCCAAAATCGTATCTGATGACGTTTTTAGTTTGGAAATTAATACTATGGAACCTTTTGTGTTGTATTACTTCTTCTAGTGAGATTTCCTTGTCAGAGACTGCTTCCTGTTAAGCGTTACATGGCAAAGTTGAATTTTGAAATGATCCAAGCTTTTAAGCTTTGTGTCTGGCCATGTGTGACTGTTGTAGACTAATCAAAGAATCTGTCTGAATTTAGTAAAGAAATACAGTTAAAGAACAGCATGCAAGAAACTGTTTTTGCTAATTATCCTGCCCACCTATTAGAGTGAAATACTTTGAGATTTGCCTGCTTTTACAGGAAAGGTCCATTTGAAATATAAGCGAAATGACTTGCCTTCTAACCATTGCTTTAAACTTTAAATTCACGTTACCGACTACATGATATCTAAATAAGAATCGCACATGACAAATTTAAAAATGCTTATTCAGACAAGCGTTTTTCATAACCCTTCTCTTGGTTAATGGACTTCAGAATTGACGAGCTGATTGACATTAGAACAAGCCTTTGCCTGTTTTCTTTTTTTTTTTTTTTTTTTGTAGCCTTACCAATTCTGCCCTGCAGTGTCTTACCTAAGCACAACCTTCAGCAAACATGCAAGAATATCTTTTGTACTTGCTGTTAGTGGCTAAAAATAAAACATAATACTTCATTTGGATGGGAATGTATCTAGCCCAGGAAGTTGTATAATTGTGAATGGAAATTCCTTATTATTCACAGTTAGCTTGATGCAGTGGTTTCTACACTAGAATCTGTTTCTCCTCACCTCTGTATCATATATTCTTTTCTCATCCACAGGCCAATATTCTCAGTGTCATGGGGAAGTGAACAATTAGATCGAGTGTGAAAGTAAAAGCAAATCTCCGTGCTTTTCATTTTAACCCCCTTTTTTTGGGCTGTTCGATTACAGAGCCTCTGCAAAGGTTCTGTATATTTTTTAATGGATTTTTTTATTTTACTCTTTGTATTTAAACTGTTTGGAAACGTACCATATATTGTGTGCACTAATAAATCCTACTACCGTGTCAAGCTGTCATTTGATTTACTCATTTCAATGAAGAGAACATTCAACACACTTCAGCCATTACATTTTGAGCAAAACTACTTTCTTTTCTTTGAATTCTCATGGCTTGAAAGGGAGATATAAATTCCAAAAGTCAAAATTAATTGTGTAAAATTCGTGATTACGGTATAAGGCAGGCATCACCAAATGGTGGTTCTCTCCAGACCCGTGACCAGTCTGGTAAATTCACAAGATTAATTCATTTGTAACACCCACCCCAAACTGACACACAACCCGCAAACTATCCGTAGATAATGACCCTAAACCTGGCCTGAGGGAAAAAAAACATGGTTTACAAAATGTTTTGATCAAATGTGTTTTGTAACTTTTGGATTTATTTGCCTCGGCATACTTTTATTTAAAAAATGTGTTGTGCATCTCCTACATTGGAAATGAACAAGAAATATTGTGGAAACAGGGCAAGAGTATAAGACTGCAGTTCAGACCTTCTACTTGGATGAAGTTTAATAACTGCACCTCAGTGACCTATTGAATACTCCTGCAATAAACAGTTGAGGCAATAAAGGTCACATCTTAAACTAGTCACTGACTTATGCATTGGTCTCAATGACCTGAGTAATGTGTGATGCTTCTCTGCTTAGTTATATCCAAACTATGTTTGATCTTATTTTGAATCCCACAAGTTATTCTGAATCCCACTGGAACAGCTGTGATTTTGTTTGGTGAACAATTTGAAAATTGGATGCAAACTTATTAAATTGTTATACTGTATATAGTGAAATACCAGGCTAATGCATCATGAAGGTTCATCCAAACTTCTGAAGTTTGATTTTGTGTGCCCCTCTGTCTGGATCAGTAACACACTGGTCATTTATTTAGTTGTAGCTCTGTTTGCAAACCTGTGTCACCTTCTATGGTTTTTTATCTTGTAGCAAAAACTCTGCTACTGCAACTGCAATCATTTCGCAGGCATTTTTATCCAGAGCAACTAATGATACAAAGACACAATTAAGCTTCAGAACAATATGAGAACCTGAGGCAAATATTAGGTGGCAAATGTATGTGAGTAGTGTCTAAAAAGGAGATGCTTTCTTCGAGTGGTTTTTGAAGATTGAGAGGGCTTTTACTGCCCTTGTTAGCTTAGACAGTTAATTCCACCAACCAGAGGAGAAGACTCGAGTCCAAATGAACAATTATGAAATGTGAGGGATTGAATGGTGGCGACTCCCGTGGATATAGGCTTATAATTTTTCAATAATCCTTCAGAATTTGCCTACAGCCAAATGCATCCCAGATGATTCTTCAATGTCTTCAGTGCCTTCAGCACCATTCAGGTATCCTGGCTGGGGGGCAATCTACCTGCTATGCACTGATAGGCCACAGTATGTATGGTTACAGGTATGTGAGTGTGACAATTGGTTTGGTTGCACACAGGCACCTCAGGGAACCGTTCTCTTGCCATTCCTCTTTGCTCTGTACACCTCAGTACAACCCAAAGTGCTGCTATCTGCAGAAATTCTTAGCTGGCTTGGCAATAGTTGGAAGTTTCAGGAGTGGAGGATGACTCTGAATAGAGGATGGTGTGTGGATAGTTTTGTGAAAGTGTGTGCTGAATCAGTGGCAGCTCAGCATAATCAAGACCAAAGAACTGGTGGTGGACTTGAAAGGATCACAGTTTGCTCTCACCCCACTGTCCATTAGAGGGGGTGGATATAGAGATTTTTCAGGAGCATGAGTACCTTGTGTGCACATTGAGAATAAGATGGACAGGTCTAAGAACACTATTGCAATATAGAAGACAGGTAAGATGCACTCCACGCCCTGTGTGGTATCTGATCGTTAGAGTCTGCAACACCATGTTGAGGATGTTCTACACGTCTGTAGTGGCTTGTGCCAATTTCCATGCTGTGGTGTGTTGGGGAAAGAGACACATACATTTGATCAAAAAAGCAGGATGGATGGAAACCATGGCTGAAAGGAGAACGTTTTCTAGACTTCAATCCATCATTGCCATTACTGATCACCACTCTGCAGTGTTGTGGCTGAATTGAGAAGTACCTTTAACCGTAGATTCACCAGCAAAAAATGCACCACTCAACACCACAGGAAATAGTTTCTTCCCAGGACATCAGACTCTATAACTCCTCTCTTGGTCACACATCCAGTAGCAGTAGTTTGTTGCTACTACATGATGTGTATCACTATGTGTATTAGTTTGAACAATGTATCATGTGCAGTGCTAAAATATGAAAAAAAATTTTTATCAGTAAATAGTCCATATATGGAAATTAAGCTGCCACATTTGCCTCCTGGCCATTCAACCAGAGGGGGGCGTGTCCCCTTCATATTTAATATTTATTCATTTGGAACCCCACCCCACCCCACACACACACATTTAACATGCCATGACCTGAGCTAGCATACATCTATAGGATTTATAGGATAGCTGTGTTTAAATTACTTGTCAACTGCTTAATTGAATGCTGGTCTGTTTACATGTTTAAATTAACAAGGAAAAGCAGACATTACAATATTACAAATCACATCTTGTTTCCCTTGCTCTCCAAGAGCAAACCAAACTAGAAGCAGTGTGTTAAAAATCCATAATTCTGTAGTGGAAGCAGAAACTGCACAATTGTCCACTATTAAAATGAAAATTTATTTCATGTTGTTCATGCCACTTGGGAATCCTTATTTCACATACAATATGCATTGATATTATTTAAAAATAAGGTCACTAATCAGTGAACAGAAAAGAGCACTTGATTCTCCAATGGTTTATGAGGGGGGGTGCGAAGGGAGAGATAAAACTGGATTATTTTGTACATGGACACAAATACTGGGTATGAGGATGATGTGGATTCTGAAATTAAGATTCTGATCATTTGCAGAATGGATGTGGTCATTTTGCATTAAATTAGGACAGTGATTTGTTAAGCAAACCAAAAAACTGAACCTCAATTCCATCCGATTGCGAGAAATGTGCTATAGAACCAAAATGGTCCACAAGTACCAGTTACATGTTCTTCCTAAAAGTTACCATATGTGAGGAAATATTGTTTTAAAAAAACAGAAGAGACTTATCAACTACAGCGCCGTACTGACAGAGTTGGAACGGGTGTTTTAAGGTGATTTATATATAAACACACTCCTACATACAAATACAATTGGACATGCAGCTCATAGATTTACTGCTGAGAATTTATTCTGCATCACATATCCAGAGATAATGATTATAGTCAAGATTTAATGACATTTCATGTTCCCGTTGCCAACTGGGATCCCTTAAAGCAGTAAAAGCACATTCTGTCGAATTTTTAGCATTCACATTTCATTCAAAAGCTAACTTTGACCACAATCACAGGCTCAAACGTGTTCTATTCATATATCCAGCACATTTATTACTGTACCTTATAACATTCTGCTTTCCACTCTTTGCTAAATAACAACAATGGTCACTTAAGTCTAAACTGTTTCACCAGGTCATTCCATGCAAATCTGAAGAAGAAAATCAAATGCACACTCGAAGTTGTGTTCGCTTTAAAAACATCAGGGCAAATCATGCTAGTGACCAAACCTCAGTTGTGATGTTGTGTGATACCAACTTTGTGTTGGTGCAGTAGATTTGGCCATCTGCATCATGCCACTGCATTCTGATGACTTTTTCTGGTGAAACTACTCCTCACAAGCTTTACTTTTATATAATTTTGCTGTACAACCTTTTGCTTTCACAAACAAAAATCACACATCAACAACAGGGCAGATTAAGTCACCATTGTTAACAATTACAGTACAGCAGTGGGCAACTGAAGTGCAGATAGTGGGTCATTAGACTAAAAACGAAACCTAAGTTTAGTATGGTATTGCGTCTTTAACTTCAGATGTACGAAATGTATTTTATTAAACATACTTTCATTGGTGAATTCATGCCGGTGTACTTTCGTCCATACAGCACTCAATAGAAGAATAATTTTATTTAAATTAAATTAAACTTTTTTTTTTTAACTCTTGCTTATATTTTAATAATTGAGAAGCTTCTTTGCACATATTGCAAGTTGTTCAAAGTAAGGACTTTATATGTATACATATAATTTTGCACAAAACTGGCTTAAAGGAATTATAAGTGAGAACATTTCTCAATTGTACACCAAAAATCATGTTTTGATGCAGCCCTACTATCAAATGTAAAAAAAAAAAAGAAGTCAGAACACACCTTCATAAAAGTACAAAATAAAACCTGTTAAAAGCGAAAGTACACTATATGCTGGGGAAAAGTGTGCTAATTTATGTTACTGCAATTGGTATGTTGCTCACAGACATTTATTTTGCTTCTGATTTGGTTTGCGGTGGTGTGAACTTCCAGTGAGCCTATGAGGCACACCTTAAAATATTGACAATAGCATCTGTGTGCAGCTGCTTTAAAGCACCCACATTTAAAAAAGGACATCACAGCATATTAAAAGATGCTATAAATGACCATGTAAACATACCTCAAATAATTAAATATAAAACTTTAACAGTCTTGGAAGACAAATCAGTTAATTTACTATTCCATTGCAGACCAAGCCTCCTCAGCCTTCATGTAGTATTGATTAGCCAGTCTGCCTTTCATTGCCTCCATGGCAGCATCAGCTGCTTCAGTAAACAGATCACCTAGAGAGGAATACCACATTTTTTAATGGAAGTAAAAAATACAAGCAGAGTAAAAAAAGACAAGCAGAGAAATATGAAGGATCTTTTATGACGTGGGCAGAAATAGGGAGAAGAATAAGAGTATCATTTTATGTATCTATATGCATGCAAGCTAACATATTTCCAAGACGGAAATAAGTTTAGTTTTACAGAGTGCTGAGTGTCATCCTACCATCAATTTAAGACTTACCCCACAAAGACAGTGTTTTTAAAACATTCAAATATTTTTCCACTGCGCATGCAAAGAATATTGACCCAAACAGTAACAACAGAACTATTAATGAAATGGTTCGGTTGGTTATTCGTCTGAGCTGAATGTATTACTGCACTTTTTAGTTCATTCACCAAGCTCTCTGAATTGTAGAATATTTTCTGCCCTCATTATTTATGTTTGCCCAGGTTTTCACCAGGCACCAACTACCACCGAACTGCAAACATAGTGGACCAATGACCTTCATGAGAAGCCTAGTTCGAGTTTCCTGTTGACAAATATTTTGTCCAGTGAAAAAAAAACACCTTTAGAAGCATGAATACGATAGTGTGAAAATTCAAAAAATGCTGTATCAGATAAGAGCTTAAATCAGGTTTAAGATTAAGGTAATCTGATGAATTACCTACACTAAAATTGTTTTATATGTACTGAGATACAGGTGAGTCTGTTTTTACCTGCTCTCTTAGGGTCTGCAGCCAGGTTGAATCCTCCCTCCTGATACATTTCTGCCTCACGTGCCAGAAGAAGGTAACACGGTTCATCCTGCATCCCATCAAATTCTCCACCTTCGTCGTAGTCTGTCATATTTAGAACACAGTCGTACCAGCGCACTGCTTCCTTCCAATCTTGAGTCCTGTCATATTTAGAATGTAACACATATGATACTCCGGGAATTATAAAATTGCTGTTACACAGACACTGAGCAACTTACAGACAATTCCAATTCCCATTAAAGTGTATATTTCTAAAATCAGAAATTCAAATCCTTTTTAAATGAAGAGTACCAACACAGATATTGTGAGACTTTACACTAGACATGTAAAAATTTGACAGCTACTTCTAAAAACATTTGACAGCATTCAGTGGCAAGACTGTTACGGAGGTCAGGTACTTTTGTTGGATGATTAGATATGGATTAAAAATGCCGCTCAAACTCTCAAAGGTACTAGGATGCAATTCCATTTGTCCAAAGCCCAATACTCATGTGCTTTATTTCCTACTAGCCTATGTATGACATCAGTGGAGTTTATAACATTAGTGAATCACTCGGATCTATTAAATGACTCGTGAGTAGACATGGGACGATAACCGGTTTCAAGGTATACCGCGGTTTTAAAAAGTCACGCTATCAAAACAGCAAAAAAAAAAGTTATACCGTTCCTACGATATGTGCAGTGTTTGTGTCGTCAAACGAATGATTTGCTTTTGAAAATTGTATTTGTTTCTTTATTTTGATTATAGTTGAGCTGCAGGTTTAGGCTCACACAAGTGACTGCAATT
>JBBMFX010038867.1:0-11667 GCA_037832545.1 Rhabdalestes septentrionalis
TGCCTCTCTACCTCACTGTACCTCACCTGCCTCTCTACCTCACTGTACCTCACCTGCCTCTCTACCTCCCTGTAGCTCTCCTGCCTCTCTCCCTCACTGTATCTCTCCTGCCTCTCTACCTCACTGTATCTCACATGGCTCTCTACCTCACTGTATCTCACATGGCTCTCTACCTCACTGTATCTCTCCTGCCTCTCTACCTCCCTGTACCTGATCTGCCTCTTTACCTCACTGTACTTCACCTACCTCTATACATCTCTGTCTCAATATATCTCACCTGCTGTCAGCCAATTAAAATTTTATTTTTATTGATTTAGCCACAGTCTCATGGGGTGACACTGAGGCACATTTCACTACATGTTGCACTTGCATAACTGAGCATGTTACAAATATAGGATCTTGAATATCTTGAATCTTTTGTTCCTTAAAATTGGTGTAAAAATTTTAATTCAGAAACACATGTTCAAACTGATTTTTCTCAGGAATCTGAGCAGGGTTTCAATCATAAGGGTTAAATACAGCTAGAGCAAACCATTTTTGGTAAATGCACAAGGGTACTCACATAAATGGCATATATTTTGTCTTTTGTGCTTGTGTTAGTCAGCAAATCCTTTCATATACATAGTGATGGTTGAAAGTTTGTGAAACTTTCAGATTCTACATATGCATAAATCTGACCAAGATTTCATTCAGTCCTCATCAAAGTCAAAAAAATAAACAGACGCAAAAAAACAAATATAACAAAAACAAAATTACCATTTTTTATTTTAGCAGTATGTGGACCTCTGCTTGAGACCCCAACGATTTCGTCAAACATTTCCTGTAGCTGTATATCCATCACATTTTATCATTAATCTGACTGAACTTTCTGAATTTAATCATCCCCACACTGATCTTGCTATTGCAAACAAGGACATTTACTGAGACATTCAAAGGCAAAGTGATTTAAACGTACAGACAGCCTGTTTGCTACACATTACTCATATGGTAGAGCAATTAAACATCAAAGCAACAAATAATTAACAGTAAGGAACTGGCCTGAATGTAAGAGAGGAGGACTTAGGCATATTCAATGCCTAACAAGAAATCACAACTGGAGTGTTGAAACACCATCACTCCAGCTGCAGCGATCTTTGTGGTCCAGAACTAATCTTCCAACATCAGTGCCTGACCTCACTAAGACCAGCAATACAACAGCACCTGAAGAACTAACCTTCAACATAAGTACTTGAATTCAGAACTAAATATCAAACTAATCATACATCAGTGCTTGATCCCAACACTGCTCTTGTGTCTGAATGCAGTCAAATCCTGACATCTAAAATATTCCCAGAGGAAATAGAATACAGCCTGGGGGAACTCCAGTATCGTTGACTGAATAACTGAATAACTATTTTTTAAGTTCTCTGTATTCTAGGGGCGCGTGCGCGTCACTCAGTGTGTAGGAAGTGGGAGGGGCGTGGGCATTTCCAACTTTAGTCAACATCTGTGACAGCAGTGCAGAACGCGAATGCGTACGGTGCTCCTTCATCTCAAACATGTCTGGAAAAGTGGAGCCCTCCACATACCTCTTCGACGTACCGCCGTTGTTAATGGAGACGTTCTGTAAAGTGATGGACAGCTCTCCTGACAGTCTCGGATGGAGAGGTTTGGGTAAGTGAATTTGCTAGGAATAGAAGTTTAGCTAAAGAGGTTGTGTTTGAGATCCTGTTGTTTTGAACCCCCTCTCCTCCACAGCTGCCCGTGTTCTGCCCAGCTGGCTGGATGTAAGATGCACGGAACTCCACGCAGCTGCAGGCCGGAGCCCGACCCACGAACTTGTGTGGTCCTGGGCACAGCAGAACAAAACTGTAGGAGATTTGCTCCGGGTCCTGGAAGATATGGGCCACTATCGAGCCCTGAACCTCTTTCAGACACAAGGTAAGTCTGATTCCCACTTTAGCTCGTGTCCTGTCTGGACATTACATCCTCTCTGATCCCTACAGGCTCGATATTAACAAAAATATAATCGCAAATTATAGGCACGCGTGAACAAAGCACACCATCGAACACGGTGTGAACTTCTTTCTTTGCATTTAACCCAAAAACCGAGTGAAGCAGCGGGCTGTCAGCGACTCAGCAATCGCTAGCAATGTCAAGGGGACCTCAATGGTGCAACTAGCAGTCCTGGGATTCAAACACACAACGTTTTGGTTGCAAGGGTAGCTCCCTAACTAACAACTGGCATGTTCCCATTTACTGAATTGTTTTCGGTAAATGTTTTACTATGACTCTGATCTTAAGGTTATACAGTTATGAGTTGGATTCAACTAGATCTCCATCCTAGATCCTGGAGATCTAATTTGCAATCCCAAACTCTATCTAACATGCTGCCGTCCCTAACTTAACACTCCAACCAATCAGGGACTTCTGAAGATGTTCATGATCCAGAGCAGGTATTGCAGATTTTGACTGGAAATTGAAATCTTAAGAAGATACTCTATATAGACAATAGTATTGGGACATACCTGTTGTTCAGGGTTTTAGCTAGGTCCCTTACATTTTGAGGTGTCACTTACCAATTTACCAAGACATTTTGGACAACACCATGCTTCCAAATTTGCTGAGACAGTTTGTGGAAGAGCCTTTTCTATTCCAGCATGACTGTGCTCCAGTGCACAAAGTAAGATCCATAAAGAGATGGCTGGATGACTTTGGCATGGAGGAACCTGACTGTCTCGCACAGAGTCCTGACCTGAACCACATCCTTTGGGATGAATTGGAATGGAGATTGTGATCCAGGCCTTCTCGTCCAACAATAGTGTCTGACCCATATATGCTCCACAAAATGAAATTTTGGAAAGCCTTCCAAGAACATTGGAAAATGTTAAGGCTGCAAAGAGAGGACCAGGTCCACATT
Organism: Rhabdalestes septentrionalis; assembly: GCA_037832545.1. Classification (NCBI taxonomy): domain Eukaryota; kingdom Metazoa; phylum Chordata; class Actinopteri; order Characiformes; family Alestidae; genus Rhabdalestes; species Rhabdalestes septentrionalis. The sequence continues at coordinate 2,900 of JBBMFX010038867.1, forward strand.
AAAGTCTATGAACTGGAATGCAATGTCAATAAATTGTATGTTGGTGTAATGGTCAGGTGTCCCAAAAAATGTATCCATATAGTGTAGATTGCCAGGATAAGGTTATTGACCACTGCTGTAGAGGGTGAGAAGAACCTGTACCAATGAATGCATAAGTTAGGGGGAAGTTAGGTTATTATGAGGGGAATTACTTCTAAGCCATGTGAAAACTCCCATCTAGTGCATTGCTGAGGCTTTGATTTAACCTTGCCCTGTTATGTCCAGTCATGTCCAAATGAATACAGTGCACCTGGACAGACTACCATGAATCCCTCACACATGTATTGGTTCCTCCCTGTCACTGGTTTGTTTGTGTTTCACTTCCATTCTATTTCTGTGCAGGCATGTTCTCTTCCTCTTTTCTTGACCACAGCTTTCAGACGTCACAAGCAAAGGATCACATTTCACAAGCACTGTCTCTGAATCAGTATTTCATTTCCGACAAACAGTATTAAACTTTGCTCAGAAATAAAATACTACAGTCTGCCGATTGTAGAGTTTCTGAACTCTAAAGTAACACACTATAATGTATATGTGTTGTTTTAATGTTTTAATGCCTGAAATCTGGAACTGGATCCTATAGACATCACCAAGTCTCCCCTCCTCGAGAGGCTTAACCATGGCTTCAATTCTGCCACTTTCAGTTGCTGTTGGTCGTTATGCTTTTAGTTTTGTCCTCAGTAACTGAAAGCATGTCTATTCAGTACCTTAGAAAGATTAAAGCTGAAAGTCTATACTTCTGTCACATTTCGGTTTCTTAATTTCAAATCCATTGTAATGGCACACCGAGAGCAAATGACAAAAATGGCATCAATGCTCAAAGACTTTTGGAGCTAACTGTCTCTTGCTAATGTGTAGAGAAATGTTTTTTCATGCACTTGTCTTTGTGATTCTTTCATAGATACACAAAAGTCCTCTTCGCCTGATGATTATCTTACGGTATGTTAAAGCATTACACAAAATATAGGTGCTGTGTTTTCAAATATGTTCAAAAAATACAATTTTATTATGTGAGTTTGATTACATTTTGATGCTTATAATTCAGCCTCAACCTTACAAGGAAGAACCCAGTTCACCCTCAAGCCCACGCCCTGACTGTGTATTTAGTCAAGGTAAGACACTGAAATATAGAGACCCACTGAATGGCTATTAAAATAATGATACACATAAAAATAATACTGATACAATTCCTCTCTTACCTCAGACAGAGCAGGTCATATAAGTATCAAGTAATGGGAGTCTGTGTCACCCAGAATCTTTTAAAGTGATGTATATGTTAGAACAATAGCATCCAGTGACTTCATCATCTGTGACCTTAAATTAAGTGTTTAGTTTAAGGTAGAAATGGTCACAATTAGATGTTTTTGGTGAACTATTTCTTCACTGTTGTAACTTCAAGGATTACATCAATCTGTTTCTGAAAACCTCAACATATTTGAACACTTTTGTTAAAGCAGTTTTTCTTTTCAACCTTAATCACAGCTAGATACAGAAATGCCTTGATCACTTATGCAGAAGTCAAAGAAGGAACTAGGAACTTCCACCAGGATTTGAGAATCGCCGAGAGCACGTTTTCACAGGTCTACAGGGGAAGACGTGGAAATGAAAGCTTTGCTGTCAAAGTTTTCAAGCAGGTATTGTGTGGTACAGCAACTACAGATCTGATGTCACATAGGGCAAAATTGTGTCATAGGGTATTCCACAAATGATCCTTAATTGTCTTCTCTTGTTTTCATTTTAGCGATGCAACATTCTTATAATTACCATGCAGTGAATATAAGTAGTACCAGCATTATTAATGTGGAAATGTTCACACCTTTGAATAAAATGTATCCAGTGCATCTTTTGTTTTCAGTATGTGCTAGCGTCAAATGTAAAAATGGTTTGGTTTGAACCATATAAATGATATACTTTATTTAAAAATGTTAAAGCGATAAAGAGTTAACATAAACAGCATGGTTAAATATAATGCATATGGATAGTCTGTAAAATGATTTTTATCATGGCTGTTAAGTGTGAAATGCTACAGGCAGACAAACAAACTGTAAAATATACTGTCTACCAATTATTCAGTTGATCTGAAGAAGGTTAGTGATCCTCAGCTAAACTATTTCAATTATTCTGAGCACAGGAGAACAAAGGACTATGGAAGACTTTATGGGAGAAGTTCAAAACAGAGATTGAAGTTCTTCAACTGTGAGTTCAGAAAGTTATGATTTTTCCTGTATATTAACAACCAATGCGTCTCATTAGATATTGTTGTGTTTTGTGTAATAATACAGTCACCTGCATGTCATTATTTATAAACTTAGTAGTCTACATTTTACTGGTTTCTCCTTTCTCAGCTATCAGCATCCCAACATTTTGGAGCTGTGGGCTAGCTTTTCGGAGGGGGGGATTTACTGTTTGGTCTATCCATTCCTGCCTAATGGATCACTGTTTTGTAGACTGCACACTGAGGTGAGCCCTTCTCTCCTGACATTTTCCGCTGGTGTAGTAGCGCAGTTCGGGTATGACCAGCTCAGCAATATGAGTGCGACATTTTTTTTCGCTCAGGAAACTGAAACACCGCTGTCATGGAATGAGAGGCTCGAAATCATCAAAGGCACCACCAAGGCCGTGCACCACCTGCACACCGCACAGCCCTGCATGGTTATCTGTGGCAACATCAAAAGGTATCGAGGAACACTTCATGCATCCTGTTTCTTTGCTCACTCTGAAAACATACATTAGTTTTTAATAATACTAGATCAGATAGGATATATGTTCTCTGCTGACTGTAATCTTTTTGTACTTCCCTCTGGAAAAGAGCATTTCGTTGCTGCCTGGCGGAAACCTCGTAACTCTACTTTTGGTCTTTGTTGTTTTTTTATTTTATTTTTATGAATCAGTACCTATTGGTCAGTCTCCATGTGGGTGTCTCAAATTTTGAAATTATAACCAAAGAAAAGTGTTGAAAATAGTTATACCAATTCTGATTGCACAGTATTCATTTTTTTACAATATCCATATTTTTATTGAGTTTCCTCAACAACAAAAAAAGGACATTTCGGCCAGACAGCTACAATTTGTTAAACGACCGCTAATGCTAAATATATATATAAATGATTAATGGCTGTATACACACAGCACGTCATAAATCACATCTTTTTTGAGTCATCACCAGTTCCACCATTTAGCTAGGTGTCCAGGCTAAACACCATCATACAATTCTACCAAGCTGGGAAAATAAAGGCTACAGAACCGGCCCACCCAGAGAGAGTGAGGCCAGTTATGCTCTTTTGGACACCCAGTGTTTTGCTTTGTCATGGATCATGATCCACAATTTAAAATGTTCTGTTCATATGGTGTGTATGTGACTTGTTGTCTTGGTCATGACATGCTGTATTTGGTGTTGGTTAGATGTTGGTATACTGCAGCTTTCGGCCGTATCAGTGCTGCAAAAGCCAATAATATGATAACAACTAACAAACAGTAATGTTATACAATGACGAATCTTGAATATTATGTCTTCTGGAGCTTCTGCTGCAGAATGTTGTGAAAAGCAGTTTCCTCCGAGATCAGTAAAGTTTTCTGATTCTGATTCATTGACTTTTCAGTCCATCTATGTTCTGTTCGCAGTTCAAACATTCTGCTTGATGAGCATTTGCAAGCTAAGCTGTCGGACTTCGGAACGGCCCGTTTGAGACCCCACTCTGTTAACCAGAGCTGCACCATAACCATGAATGCAGCCTGTCGCAGCAACCTGGGCTACTTACCAGAGGAGTATATACGTGACGGGAAGCTGTCTGTCAAATTAGACATTTACAGCCTTGGTATGGTGAGTCCATGACCCCTACGTTCATATAAACTCTGAAGCGTTTCCTTCCAGAAATGCATTTTTTCGCAGCAAATGAAACAAAAGTTCCCATTCATTGTAAAGCCTGGAGGAAAAATCAGCCCCAGCAATGTCTGAATTAATGTTAGCCTTCGGTCAGCTCACCATTGTCTTTTGTCACTTGTAAAAATGAAATAAAGCACAAAGACTACAGCTGACAGCCAACATTCTTAATGCACCTGCATGAAAGGACACAACTGTGTACCACAGAAAGTGACAGTAGTCTAAAACTGTAAAAATGCAATTGGTAAAGTAAATAATATATGAACTGAAAGTCTCTGGAGATCACCATTACTTTGGTGCTAAATAAGATTTAATTGGCCACTCAAAAGTTAATATTATATAATTAATAGAAAAACTGTGGCTGGTACATATTCATAATTTTATGACCAGAGGTTTAAAGGTTAAGTGAGTAAGTCGCATAGACATCATGTTATCTCTTATGTATCCATGTTTATTTATAATACAGTTGTTTGTTCTTCTTGTTGAAAATGCAGTTATTGCATATTCATTCTTTAAAATCTTACATTCGAACAGCAAAAGCAATTAAGATTTCTGTTCCTACTGATAAAATCTTGACACCAGCATCAAACGAGTTTCCTGTCTGTGTGTGCCCTCTTGAGAGATCCGTTTTCATAGTTGGCTCTTTTCCCAGCACACCAACTGCCGTTGGTTGGTTTGACCTGGGCCGAACGAGAAGCTGTTGTTCACATCAGTTTGTGTGCTCCTGTATGTCTCTTGTGGGTTTCTATGATAGTCTCATTAGTAGAAGAATGTTCATCCTGAAAACTGATAGTCATCCACACTTTTAAAGGCTATCCATTTCCAGTAAAATAGTCCAAGTCACAATCTGACATTCACTAGGAATATTTGTTTACTTGTAGGTCATTCTAGAGACATGCACAGGACAGAAAGTGGTACAGGAAGTTCCAAAACACACTTTGCTGGTAAGTACCTTACTCTCAGCACTCTGATTCAGACAAATAGTTTCACACGTATCGCAAAATACATTTTTATATGCCTGGTCTTGACTAACAGATTTTCTTTCGACATTTCTTCACATTCTCTAAGAGGGATACGTTAAGTTTCGAAGCAGAAGAGAAGGGATGTGTGGATGCCTGTCTGCACTTTTTGGACTCCAGAGCAGGGCGGTGGCCTACAGCAACAGCGCTCTGTCTGCTTCGCCTGGGCCTGGAGTGTACAAGCAGCCGAGCCCGAGGAAGACCCAGCGTGGAGACTGTAAGCACTGCAGATACACTTTCACACATCAAGTCAAGTCAAAGTAGGTCTATTGTCATTCCAGCCACATGCACACAGTACACAGGGAAACGAAACAATGTACCTCTAGGACTACGGTGCAACACAAGAACAAATACAGAAACAGCACAAGACCTAACACAAGTCTAACAGGACAAATATGGGAAATATGAGAATATCTGCTTGGTATAAACAATAGTATCATAAAGTAAAAGCATGCATATGCCTGAAATGAACCCATATGGTTACATGTTGTAAAGTTTCATTGATTTGAGTAAGATACAGATGACTTTACCACACCTTTAGATTGTATATCTTACCAGAAAACTAGGGAGTTCATGCTCCAGAATGAATGCAGGGCATGTCATATGTCTGGGTAGCGACCGCATTACTGGTAGTTTGATAGACAGGGGTCTGAATCGGTCAGGGCGGCTGGCTTTTAAAAGCTCCAGAAAAAAGGTTTTGATGGTTTAACAATGTTTTTAAATGTGAGCCAATCACATTTGCTCTGTTCACCAGATTTGCACAGTGCTTATTATTCAGTCAAATTAGCTCATAAATACCAGCTGAGGTTAAAAAAGTCAAATGACACAAAGCTCTATTACTGGGCAAGTGGGCCATTGGTAATGAAATGTTCCCTCAATTTAAAGAGAAGCTGTTTATCTTGAATGGTATAAAAATTAGTACCGAGAATGCCAGTGATGATATTTGCATGCCTCCTCTAGGTGTTACAGAGACTGAGCCAGCTTCTCCCTCCACCTTTCCCCCCTGAAGACCAGCCACGGACGCTGGATGACAAGGCCCCACCTCCGCTCCCTCTCTGTGGCCTGGGCCTGAGCCCCAGCCTGCCTATGGAGGATGATGAATTGTACAGCCTGCTGGAGAAGCCTCCGCTGCCGGAGCTGTCAGGGCCCTGTGAGTGCAGCCAGTCAGAGGTCACTTTCTTGAGCTCCGAGGGGAAGAGCGTGTTCCCATCCATGAACGCTCTGAAGGAAAGCAAATCAGACGCTGTGGCTGTACCTGCGCTGTGCCTACAGACGGACCCTGAGCCTGAGCTTGATCTGTACGGGAGCTGTCCGGTGGAATGTAGCTGTGCGGCCGGAGCCGGAGCACAGGGCTGTGAGGACTGCTGGGCCAACGGCTTCAGCCACACCACATCGTTTTTCCCTCAAGGCATGTAGCAACATGTTAAAGGCTGTACCCACAAGGAAATACATTCTGTCTTAACGTTTTAATTTCGGGCCATTCAGCCTTATCTGCAAAACGCCACTTGGCTGCAATTTGTCAGTCCAAGGAAAACCGAGCACACATGATCAGGTGTTTGAAGCTGATTAAACACATCAGGTGTGTTCATGCTTGTTTGGAATGAAACCCTGTAGTCAAATCACCCCTTTGCGGATAATAACAGACATAATTAGTCTGTTTTCATTTCAAAAGATATCATTTGTACATGTTCCAAATGCGAAAGGTGTGCTTCTAAAGTGAGTTGCAGTACAGAAACAGCACCATTGATCCTCAACAAAGCAGAAAAACATATGATCAGGTGTTTGAGGACCTGCTGATTGAAGTGAAACATTCTTGTCATATCAACACTTGACACAAGTAATCTAAGTAATATAATCTTTTAGGATTAGCTTTAAAGGAATATGTTCAGGTTTTCAGGATGTGAAATGTGAGCTTCAGAAACAGATCTCTCATTGATCCTTAAAAGGTCTTATTGGTTCCTGAGTGGCGCACCAGTCCAAGACCCTCGGCCTAGAAAGGGTCCAAGAGGTCACAGTTGGGTTCTCTCTCTCTGTCTAATACCTGACGTATCAGAATTGGCAATCAGTGGGCTCTCCAAGCCTGTTGCACTGTTCTGTGCATTAGCGGCAGCTTGAATACATATGATGTCACTTTATGTGATTCGTAGGGCGTACAAACTAGCTAACACACTTCCACTATTGGGGTTATTGCATAATAGGAGGACTCCTAGCTAGTGGGTGGAACTGTAGATGACTATATTGGGCAGAAAACTGGGGATAAGGTTTATAAAGTCTCCAAATAGATATAAAAACAGGTAATAAACTGCTATTAAATGTGCATTCATTTTTAAAATAAGAGGAATAAAATTTGAGAATGATTCCTACACATTTTGGAAAATCAAACATTCAGAACAGTGTGCCAACCAAAAATTCCCAGCCAGACGTGGTCAGACACTGAAAAGAAAGGCGAATACGGTTATACAGGGATGTTGTGTGGAACATTACTAACCTTTGGTACTTTGATTTTTAAACTCAATCTGTAATTTACATTAGTAAATGTCATGTTTTAATTTGTGCACCCTGTTACTTGGTTAAAAAGGTATTCATTGTCCTCGTTGAGATCTTTGAACCGTATTAGAAAGTTTTGCTCTCCATGTTTAATAAAAGACTGGGTTTTTGTACTGTATCTTACTTTGAAAGCACAGATTTCAGCAACAACAAAAAAAAACCTTACAGACAATTAATTTTTTAAAACATTTTATGCATATGCATGATTTCACCCCATATTAGACACTGCAGTGTTCATGACTTTTGCCTTTCCTTGATGTTCTAGGGGAAGAAAGCCAGTCCTGCCAGAGCACGGCTGAGAATCCAGCTAAGAGGAGGCTCAAGGATAAAATCCAGATGTATCAACAAGGCATAATTAAGACAGAGGAACTTCTCTCGATGACATCCGAGTGATTTATTCAACACATATATTAACAGACATTCTAAGGCCTTCAGGATTTTTATTATTATTGTTATTTTGACCAAAACCAAGACAACCTCTGCTATTTAAGTCTTTTCTTAATGTGTCATTTATCTGTGTATGTGGATTGTATTGTATGTGTTACCAAATGCTGTACAGGAGCCAGAATTATTAAAATACTATTTTCTTAACTGAGATCAGTTCCATAGTTGCTGTAGAATGCAGGCACTCTGCTGTACTTTTAAAGAGTATGTACCCATTTTTCTTGGTTTTATGCACAAAACATTCATAATTAAATTATTTCCAGCCCTTCTTTATCCCTTAGAACTAAAATGAATATCTTTGTGATTGTGCCTTTAAAACTATATATATATAGGAGCTTTGTTCTGATTGGCTGCCCTCATTTAAAGAGCAGTCCAGCCTGAAACACGCTTTGGGACTGTTTGAGATGGACTGTTCCTTGAGGGGAGACAAAATATGCCAGTTACAAACAAGCTGAACTCTTTTACCTGCAGCACTCAGTTTGAGCCAATGTATAAACCATAAACTTTCTGTTGTCAAGTGGAAAAACTACAGCATGTGGCTATGAAAGTTTCAGCTGCCATATCTCATATTTAACTAACAGTGTGCATCAATATGATGCCCCAGAAGGACAAAAAATATATAAATGGTTTATATTACTTTAGCATGAGTGGGACTGGCTGATGTGCTGTGGAGTGAAATGGTGTTTATATATGTAAATACACATTTTCAATATATCACAATATTAAAATTGTTTGTCTTTGCAGCTAAGCTTCCAACACCATCAGGGCCCGTATCCCTAAAGATTCTGAGAATCCTCTCAGAGAGCTCCTAACTTAACCTAAAAATTCCTTGCCAGGAG
>JBBMFX010038888.1:0-11666 GCA_037832545.1 Rhabdalestes septentrionalis
CTCTCTCTCTCTCTCTCTCTCTCTCTCTCTCTCTCTCTCCCTCTCCCTCTCCCTCTCCCTCTCCCTCTCCCTCTCCCACGCCCCCTCCTGCTCCGCCCCCTCTGTGTATGTGTATGTATTTATGTGTGTGTGTGAAGTGGATAAAGCACATGGATGAAAAGGGTCGGTCATATTATTACAGTGCAGACGGCTCCAGATCTGAGTGGGAACTTCCTAAAGTCAATCTCAGAACACAGGTAAGGGTGTGATAGTGTTCAGACATACTTTGGTTAGGTTTAAACGGACTCATTTTGAACACAGTGTGTATTTTGTATTTTAGAAATTATAACATGAAACTGCTGTTTAAAAAAATCTTCCTTTTCAGTAAGGTTCAAAGAGCTAAGCAGTAGTTTTCAGTCCTCGAAGTGAAGTATGATCATGTTCATAATTTAACATAAAGCCCATAATTTGGTTTGTACATATATATTTGCCATTTATGTTCATGATCTTACTTCACTTTCTGCTGATTTTACCAGAAATGTTATTATAAATGTATGATTATTATTAAGAGAATAATGTAGTTTTGTGAGAATGAATGAATTTTGTCAGTTAGAAGTAAAATTTAAATGTACAATTTTTTTCTTTGTCTTACCCTCCCTGATTTAGTTGAATGCCTCGTCCTTGATGACAGAAAGTGTAGATATGCCGAAAACACGCAGCCTTGACCGAAAACAGCCACCCCCCATAGTGCTGAAGTGGAACAGGAATAGTGCATGCATACTCGAGTCTAATGACAAGGTATCTACACATTTGCATGTGCATTATTCGTTTAATGGACTAGAATGATTATTATAATTATATATTATAAAACAAGATTAGGCAGGAAGAGAACACTTTAATGTATCTACTACATCATCTAACCACAATAATGGCTAAATATCAAGTCAAGTCAAGTAGAACTTTGTCATCCCAGCCGTTTACATACATCATCTTCCTGGACCATCAGAACAACATAGAACACAGCAGGACAGCGGCACCCTGACAGATCAGAAGTGAGGTTTAGAAAGGAGAGGGAGGTTACAATTAATCTAGATGTCTATTAATATATAGAATTTAACTAATACTGCACCAAAAAAAAACTACTATGGGGGGCACAGTAGGGAGACAATAACTACAGTATTCTGAATTGTAGTATCAGTATATAAATATAATATAAATATATTCTATTCACTAGCTAATACAAAGTTTAAACATTGTTTATTTGTTTATTTCAATTTGAACAGTTTAATTCACCACCCATTGAATGAGGTGAGTGTGGCCTAGTGGGTAGTGTACTTGTCTCTGTGCCAAGAGGACATGAGTTCGAATCCTACATTCAGCATCCCACCACTGGGTCCCTCTGCAAGATCCTTAACCCCAAGTTGATCCAGGTAGAGCGCCCCATGCAGTTAGGGAAAGGGAGTCGCTTTGGACAAGTGTCTGCTAAATGCTGTAAATGTACATTCAATCAAATTTTATTTATATTTCACAACCAAATTTACAGAGTCCAGGTCCGATCCCCTAGATAGTGTTTCTTTTGACAGAATCGCTGAGAGTCTCTAGTTCATTATGACAGTGACAATCATCTACATTGGAGCTTAAAAAGCAGTTGCCCTTGACTGGGGGAGGAGCAGCTGAACCAGTCGAGGACGTTTTGAATTGGGTCCCGGTGATCCCCAGTGATTGTGAGCCCAGAAGGTGATGAATTGGGGACTTAGTGATGATCAGTCAGGCTAGAACCGTTATGATACTTATTACCTGTCAGGCTGCTTTGTACTCAGAACTTTTCTCAATCTCTTTCCTGAACTTTTTCTCCTGCAGATTCTTCATCCCAATTCCACCAATGACAAGGCAAATACAGTACGTATGCATACACCATGGGAACAGTCAATTATGTTTGACTAGTACTGTCTGCTAATTCTCAGGTTATTCCATGAGAGATTGCTCTTAGAATGGAGAACTTGGAGATACTAGGTGATAGTCAGGTCCAATATGTGCGGTATTGAGGATTCCTTTGGGAAAATAATGAACATTACTAGAAGTAATATATGACAAAACTCTGTCCTTATTTTGTGGTGCATATTTTTTTTTGGAAAAGAATGTATAACCTGCAGAGCAGTTGAAATGGCAGAGGAACTGCTTAGTGCAAGCCTCATAAAAAAAAAATTGGATTGTCTAAAAGACATTAATAATTAATAATTAGTCACTAAACTGTTCACTGACAAGAGTTAACTAAAAATATTTTAATTTGAAGTTACTGAGAACAAATGTTTCCACTGCCCTGCCAAATTAATAGCAATAAATTGACGGAAAAATAAATAAAAATAGAAAAATTGTGGTAAAAAAAGGGGGAATTACATCTTCCTTCACTTTTTTCAAATGTATTCATTAAATGTCTTGAATGTCTTATGTGGAATATTTCAGTATTTAAGGTATTTTATTCAGGATATTTGATATTTGCAGCCCTAAACATTTATAGCATCCAAATTAATATGATAAAAAATTTTATGTCAGTCATGGTAATCTTTGCATGGAATGACTTTTAGTAACAACAGTTTGAAATCATAACAGTCCTGTCATTAACTGTATATATACCAGCTGTAGTTCTGATAGTGTACACCTTTGCTTATGTTTGACTAAGTTAAAACAGAAGTCCGTCAAAACCCGGCGAATCTTCTCCCTGCGCAAAGGCTCCATCCGCTCTCATCCGTATAGGCCACAAGTCAGTGCCGCCCCTCCTCCAGCAGTTGATCAAATCCCATCGCGATCACAGCTCTCAATCTCTCTACCCAATCACATCACATGCAAACTAGTTGCTAGTTGCTTGTTGAAATGGTTAAATTTTTTTCTTAGATGACGAGCTCAATCATGGTCCTATCCTGTTTGCCTCTATCTAGACTTTAAAGACTTCATCACCTTTTGCATTGACACTGAATTAAATTGAGTTTTTAATGAACCTCTAGTGCTAATCTGCATCTGTAACTCAATGAATATCATTTTTTTTCTAAAACCAGTTGGTATAGACTGTTTTCTAAACAATGAAACTATATGAATGTATCGTTTATCAACTGCAGATATTCATGGCAACATTGACAGAATGACAGACGAATTGATCCGAATGATTGATCAATTCTTTACTGGGGTCATTTCTCTCCTGACTGACAGTTTGTAGAAGCACTCTGTGATTTTAGAATTATAAAAGAGGATCATGTGAGCTAGTTTGCTGTTAAAACAAATATGGGAGGTGTGTTACTTGTATCATCACATGTCCCTCGATGAAAGGTGTTTTGAAGTGCCTTCTTGTGAAATTGCGGTATTATAATCTGTTATCATATGGAGAGGTGAGGAAAGTCTCTCTGTGATCTTGTGGCATTTGCATGCAAGTAAACCTGCCTAACTTCAGCATCTAAAAATCACAGACTGACTTCAAAGCTGATCAGTTTCATCACCTGGTACTAATCATGTTTCAGATAAATGAATGTGTTGATTCTAAACTATGATTAAAGTAATCCATCAAGTTATGTGCAAAAGTGTAAATGCCTCCAGTCAAATGACAGTTTTCTAAGTGAAAATAAATTCACATCCTCTTCAGAGAACAGACCTTTTATTGCATGGTTTTCTTTTTATTTGTTGACTTTAATAGGAAAAAAAAACAATTTTGTGAACTTATTTTTCCTATTTTGTTAAATTCAGTTAATAAACCCAAATAAACAGCAGTTGTGCATTAAAAGGTGTTCTCTGTTAAAGATTTGTGCTTCTTTTCAGCTAGAAAAGCAACAGAACCGCTTATTTGACTGCTGCACCCACACTTTTGCAGTATGACTGTCTATCAACCATGCACTTTTGACTTTATGCTTGTTGTCTGGTATTCAGAATGAATTCCCAATTGAGCGTGCATTAATTTGCAGCATGCCTGAACAAATACCCACAGCTTTCTAGATGATAGTTACTAATTAGAAAGTGTGTATTCATGATAGTCATTGATCATGTAATCGCTCTTCTTCTTATCAGGAACTACCAAAAGCCGGCACTCCAGATTCTGACTCCTCCGACCCTTCCTCTCCCAAACACCCCCATTCCGTTAGTATCATCTGATTATCTCCCACTGTTTCCTTTTCCCTTTCACCTACATCCCTCTTAGTACTCTCCTCTCTTATCCAGCATGCACTAATACAATAATCCAGAGGTGTTTATGATCCGAAAAGTACTGTACTTAACCTGAGGTGCATTATTTTGTCATGCTTAGTACAACAGTAGAATAAACAATAGTGCAACACAGTTATAAGAACAAAATAATTAACACTGATGTTACAGTCTGTAAGATTTATTGTGCTGTACCAGCAGATCAGTAGTGCAACATAGTCCTGCAACAAATGATGTTAAAATTGTTGCACTACTGATCACTTTCATCAACTAACAAGATACAGGAATAACGCGCAGGCCACTGGAATGGATCGCTCATTATTGTTATAACATCACTTTACTAGGACAACTAACTACATTTAATCTGTATTTCTGTTCTGCAGCCAGACAGTTCTGCTAGTGTTTGGAAGAGAAAACAAAATTGGGTGAAACATTCCAGAGAAGCCTCTCATTAGTGAAATGACCCATAATGCACATGAAATTTACATCTGATTGACTGAGGCAGCACTTAAACATACAGTCTGCATGCAGCTCTGTCAGAAAATTCAGTTATGAAGATATAATGAAGACAAGAAATTATGTTCTTCTCACCAAAATATTCTTCGGGATGAACTAAACATTTGACTGATTTGTTTATTGCTTCCAGTGAATTCAGCTTCTGATGGGTAGTATAAAAAAAACTTGACTTACTTAGTAACTAACTTGCACAATAAAATACTTCATAGGTTTAGACAGTGATCATACTCCCATTTAAAAATGTATTTCTATGCCTAGGCCTGAAAGTGTGGATTGCTATCCCTCTCTCCTGTTTTGTTATTCTCACATGCTTATCCTTCATTCGGTTTCTTTATTTTCCTGCTTGATGCATCTTGCTGCTAATATTTGTCCTCATTCGTCTGACTGTGTTTTTCTGTCGTTCTCCCCAGCCGAACTCGGAGAAATGTGGACCCCTTAATGTGACCAAGATCACTGAACAAGGCAAAAAAGTTCGGTAAGCTAAAGAAGGCAAGCCCGGGAAGAATCTGAACTCACAGTTTACCAGTTTGCAGTCCTAGAGTTCACAACAAAATTGTTCTCACTATCACAAGTAGGAGTATCAGTATTAACTGGTTTCGCAATTAACCGTGATTTAAAATGGCACGAGTAATTAATCGTAAGGGCTCCTCTACACCATGTTTCAGTCGGTGCTTTTAAAAAGGTTGATGGCGACAGGGCTATCAGCAGACTGGCAGGACGCGCCTGGACAGTACATTCAGACAAGGATGACTCGTTTTACCATACTAAAGAATGGCAGAGGAAAAAAATGTAACACGCTTTATTTCCACCAATGAAGAGAATTAAATCTGCCATATGGGACGATGTGTCTTTTGTGGGGTTTTTTAAAAGGCAGTAGTAAATAAAAGGTAAAAACTTCAAAAGAATATGATTCTCCAGCTACATTGTGTGAAATTAATACATGTGCAATAATCGTGATAATGGTTAAAAAGTGATTATTTCCGAGACGAATATCGTGCCAGAATGTGTTCATTAGTTTAATCAGTAGAACAACCCAAAGAATATTTTAAATGATAATGCACTGTTTATCAAGCCTAGATTGAACGCCTTGCTTTGTGTACCACCTACAGGAAGAACTGGACCTCATCCTGGGCAGTTCTGCAGGGTTCCTCGCTTCTGTTCGCCAAGAACCAGGGCACGGCCACCAGCTGGGTGAGTGTTACTCTGGTGAAATCTTGGTCCGTGTTTATTAATTAGTTAAGAGTTTTGTGTCTGTGGTGGTTTTGCCATCGTTTGATTCATCCAAATCCAAGTGTATTTATTTGTACTGTAAATGTATGTTTCTGTGTGATTTAATAAAGTGTGTCATTGTGGGGTTCTTGTGGACCAAGAGGTCATGGGTTCGAATTCTACCTTCAGCACAGCACCACTGGGTGCCTGAGCAAAACCCTTAACCCCAAGTTGCTTCAGAGAGACTGCCCCCTATAGTTAGGGAATGGAAGTTGCTTTGGATAAAACGTCTGGTTAATGCTGTAAATGTAAACGTAATGAGTGTACATGTCTGCTTGTGTGTGTGTTTTATGTTTCTGTGCATATTGTTCTCCAGTTTGCGAGCCACCAGTCAAAGCCAGAGTTCAGCGTTGACCTGAAAGGAGCAACAGTAGAGAGAGCATCTAAAGACAAAACCAGCAAGAAACACGTTCTAGAGGTAACGGTTGATGGTTTGATGGACAGATGTTGGCACCAATTAATGGATGACATGCTTGACTAGGTCCTTTGATCTGTTAATCTTAAGAGAATTTGATAGGTTGTGTTCATCACAGACAGAAGTAACGGGTTTCAGATTTGTCTGAAATGCCTGTAGTTGAAGATGAGACGGACACGGTCGAGTGCTTTAACATTTCTGAGGTTAAAATTTCCTGTTTGCCGTGTAAAATGTTATTTTTTTCTTAATCTTAATTTTCTAATTCTGCAGGTGAAGACCAGGCAGGGTACAGAGCTCCTCATCCACTCCGACATCGAAACCACCATCAACGAGTGGTTCAAAGCAATAACAGAAGCCATAAACACACATGTAAGTGCACACGTTATGGAACAGGAGGCAAGACTGGCAGCTCACTCATGCACCAATATTCTGTCTTAGTAGGAAATATTTTTAAGATTAATTCAAACTCATGTAAATGTGAGGCATAGTACAGAAAATCACCACCCCCTTCATCAGAGAACCATAATTGAATTCCCCTCTGGGTAAGCAAACCACTGTTATACGCTTAAGTGTATGTACACACACGCACATTTCTGTACCAGTGTACCACCACATGGTAAAATTAAAAGACCCCCTGTCAAGTTAACTTGACTGCATAAAAAAAAAAATCCAAGTATTTATAAAGGGAGTAATCCTCTGAGAACAAGGCCTCAATTACTACAGGGCCCTGTAAAGAAGTATTTCATATAAAAAAAACAGAAATAAGAGATAATTAACACAAAATTCTAGAGAATAAAAAAAAAAACCAAAACAGTTAAAAGAAAGTAAACAAAAATGAATATCAAATCAGGTTATTCTAAATTTTCTTTTAATCTCATTTAATTGTAAAATTTGTACAAAATGTAAAAGTTTGACATCATTACTGTCTGCCCACAGATTCTATAATGGAAGTCAAATACAAACCCTCTCTAAACAAACCCAAATATGTACAGATATTCAGTCATTTGAGTGTGTAGAGCTGTGCATGTACTGTAATTTCCTGTGTGTTCATGTTTGTGGGTGTTATTTTCATCCTCTCAGGCCTGGGAGTCTGATGAGGCCATTGAGGAGGACATGCCAGAGTCCCCAGGAACCGAGAAACATGACAAAGAGAAGAAACCCAGATGTAAGCATACTGTCTATGAAAAGAGTTTCCACTTTGAAGGGAGATTTAATGAAAAAACTCCACTCAAAGGCTTTAACCCATTCAGCCATGCAGGAATGGATCTCACTTGTACACACAGTGAAAAAGTATTTTCCTGGTTTCTTCGGTTTTGTAAATATTTGTCTCGTACTTTTTTTCAAACTAAATTTAATATAAAACAACCTGAGTAAACACAAAATGTAGTTTTTTAAATAATCGTTTCGTATACTGAAGAAAAAAATACGTGGGACCTTGGTTATTCAGTCCACAAATTAACTTAATTTAGATGGTAATTGAGATCAAGTAGACGAGATTCACCCTTTATAGTACTGCAGGCCCTGTTGTATCACTTAAAAAGAACCTTTCCCTGTGCAGCAGGAGAACTCTCAACAAATAACACACTGTGGCTTTATCAATAGAAAAAATGAAAGCGATGAGTTGTAAAGTTATTGAAATATATATAAGTCTGAAAAAAGGGTGACAGTCAAGTTAAACATGCAAAAACAGGAAATTAATGTGTGGGGGAAAATAAAGGTGAGAAAACAAGCACCTTGTACAGAGAAATATATTAAAATAAAAACCCTGATGTCTTGGAATACAACCATCCAATTCACGTTAAATAAACGTTTGTCATGATGCTCTGAAGCCCTGAAGAACTCCACCAGCATGGACTCAACCGAGCAGAAGAAGACGAAGACTAAGCTGAAGAAATTCCTCACACGCCGACCCACCCTGCAGGCTGTTAAAGACAAGGGTTACATCAAAGGTAACACTTGAATAAAGACATTTATACATGAACACCCTGCTTTTATATTCTTTTAGGACAGGTCTGAAACAAGTTGCCTCATACCAGCCTTCTTTGTTGTGTGTAGATCAGGTGTTTGGCTGCAGTCTGACGAGTCTCTGTCAGAGGGAGAACACAACCGTCCCTCATTTTGTCAGGATGTGTATCGACCACGTGGAAAATCATGGTACAGTAAATAGTCTTAACATTTATATTGAATGGATTGAAAGGTGGGGTCTTTTTTTTTTTTTTACATCTGCCAGGTAACTATGTGCTCAGAGCAAGTTTGTGTCTCTGTGGTTGCCTCAAGCTCTGTAAAAATTCATAGCTCAAATTGTGGAGTTATAGCCTAGCCTTATAAAAACACACTATGGACAAAAGTATTGGGACACGCCTATTTTTCAGCAAAGGACAATCTTCATGCTTCAGCAGACAACTTTGTGGATGCAGTTTGGGGAAGAATCTTTCTATTCCAACATGACTGTGACCCAGTGCACAAAGCAGCTCCCTAAAGACGTGGCTGTAGGAGTTCAGCGTGGAAGAACTTGACTGGCCACACAAAGTCCTGACCTTAACCCCATCCAGCACCTTTGGTATGAAATGGAACAGAGACTTTGATCCAGACCTTCTTGTGCAACATCAGTGTCTGACCTCATAAATGGTCTACAGAATGAATGGATGCAAATTTACACAGAAACTCCCTGTTGGTGTCAGTTGTCCCAATAATTTTGTCCACTGTCCGTTAATGGCAATTGCCAAAGCAACGCAGAAAAACAAAAAGCAGCAAAGCAATAGAAAATGACTGCTGTACAAGTGAACACTGTTTTAGGCTAGAAGCCGTCATGACCCCACCTTTACTTATTATTTCTGTCTATGAATAGAAAATGTTTATATATGTGTGTTGAACTTCTCTGCCAGATATTTAGCCTCCTATCTCTCTACTTTCCTTTGTCTCATTCTCTGGCTTACTCATATACTCCTGTTTTCTCTCTTACTTCCTCCCTCTCTCCCTATAGGTCTGAACTTGGATGGTCTGTATAGAGTCAGTGGAAACCTGGCAGTTATACAGAAGCTGAGGTTTGCTGTTAATCACGGTAATTCAACCCATTCAGCACTTTTCGCAGGAATTTGTCATTTTGGCTATTAACATTTAGTGCCTGATACATAAAGCAAATCTCTCTCGGTGTGAAATCACTGCTCAGATATCTGAACTTTGCAACTTTGTCCTGCTTTGCTAAAGTTCAAAATCGTGGAATATAATTTTTTTTTTGCATTAATGTATATTAAAGAACACTAAACCATGCATTCAATTAAGTGTGAAATTGTTCAAAATGATGCATAAATGTATATGATGTGCATATACATACTTCTATGAAACAAATGAGAGAACCCTTTTACCTTTTTCTGTTTGCTGTTTGTACAGTTTGTGTGTCTGTCATTTTCTAAACTATTCAAGTAAGTGTGTGTAATAATAAGAAAGGCCTCCATATGTGCTGTGAATGCGAGTGAGTGAGTGTGTGTGCGCGAGTAGCAAGTGAGCGTGTGTGTGTGGGAGTAGCAAGTGAGTGTGCAAGCTAGCGTGAGTGCGTGAGGGCGTGAGTGAGTGAGGGCGTGAGTGAGTGAGGGCGTGAGTGAGTGAGGGCGTGAGTGAGTGAGGGCGTGAGTGTGTGAGGGCGTGAGTGCGTGCGCTGTGGTCTGTAGTCCAGCAGCTTCACTCCTGATTCAGTTTCTGATGGCTGAAACATTGTCTCTCACACACACACACAATCTCTGCTATTAACATCACTGTTTTAATTGTTGCAGTTGTAAAATCATGGAAGAGTGTTGTGTAGTTTTTCCAAGGTATAAATTGTGTTATTTAAACTTTTTTCCAAACCTTTTTGGAATTTAAAATCCAGTGTTGGTCAATAATGTATAAAACAAGAGTGACCTGCACATTGTACAGAGACACACACCACACATTACAACAGCAATAACCAGAAAAAGATTATGCGGTCTCTTTTTTTGCCCTGTGGCTGTGTGTGTATATATATAAAAATATTTGTGTATGTATGTGTGTGTTTAGATATGAGATGAGAGGCAGTGTGTGTGTGTTTATAACATATACATTTTTTACATTTATAATTTTACATAAATGAAAAATAATAGTTTTTAGTTATTGAGTAAAAGATTTTCCAAACACACCTGACTCTCTTAAAAACACAGACCCAGACCATGTCCAGAATGAGGATAAATGAGTCAGGATGTCTGTTTCTCTCTCAGATGAGAAGATCGATTTGGTGGACAGTAAATGGGAAGACATCCACGTGACTACTGGAGCACTGAAAATGTTTTTCCGAGAGCTCCCAGAGCCGCTCTTCACCTACACACTCTTCAATGACTTTGTCAGTGCCATCAGTGAGTAGAGGGAGACGAAGGGGTGTGTTTGTGAGGGGTGTGAGTTAAGAGAGACAAAAAAAAATACTTGAGAGAGAGCTTGTGAGAGATTTTAAAGGAATATGTGTGAATATGTTTGTGTAGAAATCCCGGACTATAAGCAGAAAGTGCAGGCCGTTAAAGATAAAGTGAAGCAGCTGCCTCGACCCAACCACGACACGATGCAGGCACTCTTCAAACACCTGAGGAAGTGAGTGAATTCATCCAGACATGCAAACACACTAGTGCTGAAACACAATATGGGGGAAATACAGTATGTTGTTCATTATGTGTTACCATGCATACAAAAACACAAACTTATTATAAATCCATCAATGCACCTGCCCATTCAGTTGGTGTATATTCAGCAGGAATTTTTCACAATATTGGAACTTTTCTATTTGAATGAGGAAAACAGAACCTTCTTTTTTCTCCAAGCTACAAACAGGATCCCAGCATGGGCGCCGTCGCCATTCAATCAGAGGGGCGTGTCCCCCTCACATTTCATAATTATTGGTTTGGACCACCCCACATTTACCATAAATAATGAGTTCTCCCAGCGCTGTTGAATCTTGAATCTTTGGTGGAAAAATCGACTCCACCTAACCGATAGAAGAACACACACCACTGGAAATCCCAGCAGCCTGTCTCTGCACTGACCATTCTCATCGCTCCGGGTTTTCCTCCAACTCACCACATGCAGGTGGATTTCCAGTGGTGTGTGTTCGATTAATAAAGTGGAGTGGATTCTTTCGTGAAAGATTCAAGATTCAACACGGTTGTTTCCATACACCCCCACCTCCTAAAACAGGCATCACCAAATGGCGGACCGCAGTCCGGATCTGGACCGAGTGAATGTTCTGTCTGGACCCGTGACCATTCTGGTAAATTCACGAGAATATTTTTTTTGGATGGTCGTGGCT
>JBBMFX010038955.1:0-25744 GCA_037832545.1 Rhabdalestes septentrionalis
GACTGAACACATGGTCAGCAGTGTAGAGTTCTGTTATGTTTCAGGGTATTAACCCCTTATTTGGAAGTGATTGTGTGTATGTGTGTGTGTGTGTGTGTGTGTGTGTGTGTGTGTGTGTGAGTGTGAGTGTGAGTGAAAAACCTTTGTGTTACAGTTTTCCATGATTGCTGAATGTTTCATGGAAATTGGGCTTATCCATGGAATTTGGCTCCATCTCTGGAATATTGACTATGTTGCAGAACCTCTTGGAATTCCCCCAAAGAACGTTCCACATGATTCCAGTGCTCGATGACATTATTGAGACTGCTCCCTGTGGACATGCAGGAACAGAATAAACAGTGTTTCTATTTAAAAAGAAACAGTTGAAAAGTTTTTTTAAGAACTGCAAAAAAGTTTCAGTAGTTCCATTCAAACAATCCAAAAATAACTCTGTTCATACTTAGTTAAATTTGCAATCTTCATTAACCTGAATTGCAATCTTCATTGGTCTTAATAACGAACAGCATTGATGAATGAAACAGAGAACAGCCAAATAGTATCTCTGAGTGAGGTTGAGGAGGTCATTTATGTAGAGAGGCGTTAAAGCCCGGTGCTCATAAATGTAGATAAATGATCCAGTGCTCTTATGCATCATCTTATCTGCTGTAATACAGCTGGACTTTGGACCACTGGCTCTCAGTGATCTCTCCGGCTCTCTGGTCCTCTGTGCGTGTCTGTTTCAGTTATTACTGTTTCTTCCACACTTCGCGCAAAACTACGGTCACACAATACCCTACACATAGATCTCAGATCAGAATCTGAATCACAAACACACACAGCCAGAGGCAGAGCCAGCATCGCTGTTCTGGCACTCCCTCAGACATGACCAAATGTAAATAAATTATTTAAAAAAAACGATCAAATACATTTTTATAACAGAATTCGAGTATGCATTAATGTAACTAAAGTGTGATGGAGAGTAAAATAAGAAATGGCTTGTGAGGAAAAAGGCACTAAAAAGAAAATGAAAAGCAACAGTAATTAATTAATAACTAAATCGATTACATTTTATTTTAACAGCTTTGTGATTTGACCATGTGCCTAATGTATTTTTAAAGCCATGCTCAGCATTTTGAGTGCTCTCCACAAGGGGGTGCTAGTAGTAAATCACTGGAAGAGGAAGCCCATATCAGCAGGACATCGTGAATGTAGGTATATTTGTAGTTACAAATAATGTATATGAAGTAAAATCAAGTGTTTTTTGTATGATAAAAAATGACCTGTTGGATTACTTGATCTCTAATATATCTGATAAAACTCATTTTCTGTACTGATCAGAGATCAGTTCAAGTACCTGGGTCCTGGAAAAGTCTGCGCTGCATTCTTTATTAAAATCTGCATTCTTTAATAAAATGTTCTTCACAAGCACATTGTACTGACAAAAGTGGTACTTTTTAAAAACATAATTTGAAAGGAAACTTCCAAATAAATGTTTTTCTATGCCATGGTGCGAAGAATCATTTCTGGCACATTTAATTTTGAAAGTATACTCTAAAAACTGTGTACTTCTTGAACATGTTGATGTCATTTACAATAAAACTATGTTCAATGTCTAATCAGCTGTGACAGATTTCCTTTTGCCATAACTTCCTGTGCTCCATGCACAGCCTCAGCAAAACCTCTCTGTATTCCGGCTAAGAGAGAGAGCGAGAAAGTGAGAGGAATAGAGAGAGTAAAAGCAGCTTCCTGCTGAGACACACAGCAGATTTACAGCAATTTAGGGCAACATCCTACAGATCTTGCTGGAAGCTTTCAAGTGTGTGTGTGTGAATGTGTGGGTGTGTGTCTACTCAAGGTCTTAGAACAGCAGCGTTTACAATGACATCACTGTCAGAGTAGCCTCTGCTTTTTTCAGACAGAATGTGTGTCTGTTTCCTCGTGTGCATGTGTGTGTGTGTGTGTGTGTGTGTGTGTGTGTGTATGTGTATCTGTGTGTGTGTGTTTGCTGGGTTTACCCTGTAATATACTGTTCACCTTTCCAGGTTGTTTCTCCACCTTTCACTCTATGACCACACGGCACCCACATGTTCCTGGTTAAGGATAGGTTAAGTATTTCTTATCCTATGGACACATAAATATTCAAAATATATTCATGCTGCTGGATGGGCTCAGCCACTGATGTTTGTACATTTCATGTAATCCCCAAAATGACAGAAAATTGCCAAATTCTACCACTCTTTTATTCTTTACAGTGCTTGAGGTGTGTTTGCTGACACACTTGTTCAACTTAAAAGTTACTTGTGGTAAAACAGAGAACTAGATGGTTCACTTTTGATACTGTATTTTCATTCATGGTGCCTGGTATCCAGTAAAATTAACAAATTTTAACGAGGACTCCATAGGATAATCTCTGCAAGTGCCCTCCATAACAGTGCTTTTGCAGTATATTATAATTATATAGACTACATTTTGGCATTAATAGTCTCAATTCAGCAGAAACATTAAAATAGCTGATGTATCCAGCTTTCAGTGGAAAGACCCACTCATATAAACATGTAGAATAGACTAGTGTCTCGATCCAAATCATGACAAAGTTTGCTGGATAAACTAAAATTCTACTACATAGCTTGTTAATTAAATTCATTTTGGGGTTAAAAATGGAGGTGTTACCCTCCTAAGTTCGCTCATAAGAATTATTTTCTAAATGGCTAAAGTGAAGTTTAGGTGAAATCAATAGATTGAACAGGATTGTTCATCTGGAACTACTCAGAGTGGCACACATCCCTCAGTATTGTATGACACTGGATGTTCAGTGTTTTTTTAGCTCTTCCCCATTAAAAAAATTGCCATCAATATGCACTTAAATATTTAATCAGTAATGCACAGATGTGCTCATCCATTTCTCAAAAACTGTTACATTGGCAAGTGAGGGAAAAATAAATGATGTAGCAACATGACCTCATATACAACCCTTTCAATACTTGCACAGTAAGCTTGTTGAGCGTTGAGTCTCTTTTGCCTGCTTTCTAAGAAAAACAGTTTCCTTAAAAGATTGCAAAGGTTATTTATAGCTTCCTAGATGTACTTCAGAAATGCCATTTCTTCTGTAATTCTTTGTGCATTTTCCTCTTCTGTATTTTTTCTGTGAATCGTTTCTAGCGCTTTTGGATTTGTTTATTAGGATTTGGACTCTGGACCATATTTTACAGTGTCACCTCTCTGATTATAAACTAATTTTGTAGTTCATCTTTTGGCATGTCTGTGCAGTTGCTTTTATTCAGCCTTTACTTTTAGTCAGAATTTTAATCAGAGGGTCCGGGATTCATTTACCTACTCGGGTGGTGCCACAAGGGCAGCTGGTGACCTGGTGGTTAGGAAGTTGCCCCTGCGATCAGAAGATTGTTGGTTCCAATCCCAGATTACCACTGAGGTACCTTTGAGCAGGGTACCATTCCCAGACACTGCTCCCTGGACACTGTGGAGGCACCCCCATGCTTCACTTGGTGAATTGGTTAAATGTAGAGAAAAACGTACACATTGTTCACACTGTGCAGTTTACTTAACTTTAGCAAACACATCATGTAAATTACACGTGCGGTGGGTAGTGTAGTCACCGTA
Organism: Rhabdalestes septentrionalis; assembly: GCA_037832545.1. Classification (NCBI taxonomy): domain Eukaryota; kingdom Metazoa; phylum Chordata; class Actinopteri; order Characiformes; family Alestidae; genus Rhabdalestes; species Rhabdalestes septentrionalis. The sequence continues at coordinate 3,598 of JBBMFX010038955.1, forward strand.
CAGCAAGAAGGTACTGGCCCTGACTCCCAAGGAGGTAGAGGGTCTTTTCTCTGTGAATGCATGTTTTTCCTGTTTCCAATATGCCTTATTCAGACCGCGGCCATATTTAATTGAAAACAAGTCTGTGAGGGAAAAAAGTGGAGCAGTGCTAACTATGGCTTATTGTTCTGGGATGGTTGTCAAAATATAGAGAAAACATAATTTCACTAATTTCCACTGGACAAAGAACTGAAAAAAACATGGATTGTGAAAATTCGACGGGACATAGGTCCTTACTTTCAGGTAACAATAATACATTTATTTAAGAAAATGACGTGGTTATTAGCATACTGGCTAATTGCTAATTTCTAATGTGCTCATGTATATCTTCCTATAAATGTATACATATGCTAAAATAAGCTTATATGTGATGTTTTACGACAACAGCTAAGGTTAAATGTGAGTGTGCTCGAAACATAAATAAGCTTATTTTAGCATTTGTATGCATTTATAGGAAGATTTCTTAAATAAATGCATTGTTGTTACCTGAAAGTTAGGTCCAAAATCCCTTTGAATTTTTTTTCAGTTCTTTGTCCTGTAGAAATTTGTGAAATTATGTTTTCTCTATATTTTGATGGCTAGACGATCGACATCCCGGTACACAACAATACACCGTAGTTAGCACTGCTACACTTTTTACCCTCACAGCCTCGTTTTCGATTCAATATGGCCGCAGGCTGAATAAGGCGTATGGGTACTCTGGTTTTCTACCAAAATCCAAAGACATGCATGTCAGGTGAACTGGAGACTCTGAATTGCCCCTAGTTGTGAGTGTGTCTTCCCTGTGATTGACTGGTGGCCTGTACAATGTGCTTTAATGCATTTTTCCTTAAAACCACTGGGATAGGGTAAGCCAATGTATTGTGCACCTAATGCATCATTAGAATGCCTAATAGGTTGTGTATCAATGTTTGGACATAATTCCTACATTTACAAATGTGCAAACAATCCAGAAATATATTCAGACAGCAGAAAAATTATTCTAAAGGTTTCTTTACATTAACTCCCAAAAAAGTAAAAAATAATTTTGCCATCTCTCGTAGCATAGAGATTTTGGAGATGTTTTAGATTGCAATAAGATTGCCAGCTTGCTGAGGTAATAGAGTGGATTGAGTGAGATGATCATTTCTGCATGGGTACATATCCATATCCACAACAGAAAATTATAATGTGCACTAGCATGCAGATCTGTGTCTTTAAGCCTACCTCACACATCTACCTGATAGAAAACGTACCCAGTGTCATAGTCTTCCATCTAAGAGTCGATCAAGAGCTTATCTGATAGAGCACTGTGAACGTGTTGTTCCTTGTAAATCATCAGGCAGTAGGTGATTCCAGGAGACAGTACTGATGAGATAGTAATGCACTACAGTGTCGGGAATTGACAAAGCTCAGCTCCGGAATGCCAATACCTAAGCTAAAAAATGTATCTCCCGCCACCCTTGGGGGATTCAGCAGCATGATAGTGGTCTAGAAGCGCCACTCACGCTCACATTAGCAGTCTCAGCTTTGTCTGTACTATAAATTCTCCCTTCAAAATGATCACCTTCCATTTTGCCCACAAAAACTCCCTCAGAGATTACATTCAGAGAACAGTCTGAGGAACATTACAGGCTGTTGTTATTCAAAGCAGTGCTACTATTACAGAGGAAAGGCTGTATTTATGGAGGCCATAATTACATTGTCATCCATCTCTGAGCCTGAGCTTCAGACAGCCAGAGGGAGGACGAGAGAGAGAGACAGAGAGACAAAGAGAGAGACACAGAGAGAGAGTTGGAGAGAGAGAGACGGACAGACAGAGAGTGTCAGAAAGAGAGGTAGACAGAGAGACACAGAGAGACAGACAGAAAGACAGAGATAGAGAGAGAGACAGATATATATAGAGAGAGACAGACAGTGAGAGACAGAGACAAAGAGAGTGAAACAGAGACGAACAGAGTGAGACAGAGAGAGAAAGAGGGGGAAAGTGAGAAAGAAAGAGATAGAGAGAAAGAGAGAGACAGAGAGAGACAGAGAGTGAGAGACAGAGACAGAGAGAGAGAAAGTTGTTTCAGTGTAAAGTACATTCTCTGGGGTGTCTCTCTACAGTAACTCTGAAAAGCATCTCTTGCTCTCCTACTCCTTCTTCATCCCGTTTTCTTTGTACCCCTCCCTCAGACAGCAGGTGATAGCCCCCCTCCACTTTGCTAATGGCTAACCCACAGAAACACAGACCAGATTACTCCAGAAAACACACATACACATACCCGGACTCACACAATCATTTGCTAATCTGAACAAACTAAATTACGGTTTAGAAGAGGACGAGAAGAAAAGCTAGGGCAGACTTGCATTTATGGTATAAATATGTAATATATAAGATATGCACCTGTATTATAATTAAAATATAAATCACCAGACATATGTTAGCTATTTAACGAACTGATGGAATGAAACGTGTGTATTTAAAGTTAAAAGACAAAATAAAATTTGACTCTGCTATCATAACACAACCAATTAACAGGATGTCAGATGTGGACTATTACAGGTGTGTGTGTGTGTGTGTGTGTGTGTGTGTGTGTGTGTGTGTGTGTGTGTGTGTGTGTGAAAATAATAGTTATATAATGTAATACAAATATCATATAAAGAACATATGACAGGTTTTGTATATTTTTGTGTAAAAATCTGGGCAATTATGTCCTGAAAATGACAACTTTCCCATTCAGGCACAAATTTAATTCAGATCTTTGTCAATCATCTGTTGCCATTTTTCTGTGTGTTGTGTTCTATATTCTGTCTCTGTAAGGATGTGAACATCATGTACAGGAAGATGTTGAACTGCTGAGGTGTGCTGAACTCGTTGACCTTTCTGCGTGTGAGATCGCATGTGCCGTGCAGGAGGGTTTGGCTCCGGCTTGTCATTTTTAACTTCACATTATTGCCATTCATTTAATGTTTTCTTGTGACAACTATAGGCTTCTCATATGATACTAGAGGAATGGCAGTTGTGGAGCATTGCACAGTAAGTTTTGGTTTAGGGAAGAATTCTGTGGTTTTCTAAACTGACAGGACTGACACTTACAGCACAGATCTTTAAAAGCATCAGCGAACATTCAGGCATCCTGTGTAGAACATACATACACACAAGTGCATGCATACATGTTTAAACTGTGCTTTCATAATAGAAACCAGTCTAAAACTGCTACTGAAGAAACCACTATGTTTGTTTTATGGACACTGATAACTGTCCATCAAATGCATAAACGTTCAATACTTTTTCCCGACTTGATTCATTATTATAGCAGTAAACCCCTTTTCCATGGGGCTAAAATGTCACAGTGATGCTTTTATTCATGCCCACCCACTATACCAAGCATATCTTATTGATCCAGAAGTTTTTGACATCATCATTATTAGATGAAAAACTCAAACATAAAAAATGAAAGGGACTAAATGGGAGTAAAAAGGAACTAAAAATACTCTTCAGGGTCTGGTCAGGACTGTATATAGGCTTATCAGACTGCAGGATGATTGACTGTGCTTTAGCCGGGGAAACAGAATGACCCACCCAACAGTTTTTCTAATATCAAAAATGGTGTCGCTCAAATCGTGCCCTGTAACTTTCTAATTTCTTTCACTTATAGTAAGTCATACAGAGTCCCAAACCACATTCAGAAGTTTGTGTCAGCATAACGAGGCATGGATGCAGTTTGAATGGATTTGCCAAAACCGTTGAGGATATATTTACTAGGGATGCGACTTTTTGTCAAAAACACTATTCGAAAATCGAAGAGAACTATTCTAAACATTTTCGAAAATCGAAAACCCATTACGACAGAGAGGGTGAAAAAGTTATTTTTCACAAACTGTTTAATCACACAACACACTGTTCAAAATCACAGTACAGTAAATGAACAAGAGCAATGCACCTATTAAACTATATTCTAGACTATCTCAATTTTAAAATGCATCACTAACCACATTTAGAACTGCCTAGCCAAAAAGGCTAAATCCAGTGAAACGGCCTGAAGTCACTCATGCGGGGTGCTTCGCTCTCGGAAGACTGTGCCTGGTAGTGGATGATCTGTGGTTCGCCAGCTTCATGTGACACAGTTTGCACTGAGCCTCATTGCCATTTAACACAAACGAGTCCCATACGGAAGTTTTAGTAGCCTTAGGTTTCTGCATTATTCATGCCACATGTTAAAATTCAGTTTTCCTCTTCTGCAGTAGCCTATGGGGGAGCTTTAGTGCTGAATTAATGTGTTACATGATGTATTGGTGAGGAAACGTCCTCATTTCTGTTCCGTGTTTTTTTTATCCGATGTCCCTTAAGTGAGATAACGAATATTAGACTATTCGAAAATCATTTCTCATCCCTAGTATTTACCATGAACTTCTAGGGCTTGTTAGCCTCATGATAACTAAATGACTAAACTATTTCCAGGAGGAATTAAATACTAAACAGATCCGCTTCAACTAGGAGAATTGGGAAATTGTGTTACTTTAGTTTTTTGCTAAATAGTTTTTTAAGGTTTAGTTGTGTAAGTTTATTTTAAATGTACACATCATCCAATTTTGTAGATTAATGAAATTTCACAATTACCTGAATGTGATAGGACTGATCACTAGGTCTGACATATGTCAGTGTCCAAGAGTTCTTTATCCCAGTGGAGTTTAAAGGATATAACAACATCAAATAAAAGATAACATTAATTTACTCAAATGTGGCCATTTTCACACAGATAAATTGTTTTACATTCGTACAGTTTTGTATTTTGGATTTCTTTATTAAGGCAACAAATATGTGCTTGTAATATATTATACTTCTGTGGAAATTTTCTACATATACTTGCAAGTAAATCCAGTGTAGACCTCCAAGTATTCCTTCATTGGGAGAAAGGAGATGCCATGTCCAGGAGACTCTCCTTATCTAAGAAAGAGTGGTGTTTTCGCTTTGAAATGTCAGATTTTTGGAGGCAGCAACAGAAGAGGACAACAGCAGGGCGGACAGAGATTCGGCTCAGGCTGTTCTCTCCGTTCCCTCTAATCATCCAAAACTCGCTCTCGCCTGCTTCCTCTCTTCTCAGAGAACCACATGGGCCACAGGCTGAGCCAAAATTCTGAAGAACAGGAGAGGTGAGAAAAAAAAAAGTCCCGTGTCCCGCCCTCCCCCAACACACACACTCACTGTGAAACGCTCAGTTTCCCTCTACAATTGAATGTACACTAGAGGAGATTCACAATGAGAATTACAGAATCACAACTACAGCTTTCTGTTCACACACAGGGACAGTTTCAAAGGAATAGTTTGCCAAAATTGTAATTAACACCGTCTTCTCCCTTCCAGAGTGCAGTCATTCAGCCAAGATACGTTTGGTGCCAGAAGTTTTTTTCCTTTGTTTTGTAACGTAAACGGGAGGCTAATATATTTGCGTATTAGAGCTGTAACGATATATGATACAAAACCGAACTCGCGACACTCATGTCCGCGAACCCGTGTCGTGGTGTGAGGAGGGTGTATCGCGACACAGACACACACCTTCCAACTCTTTCCCGTATAAAGAGCCCTCCCACAAGTTTACTAACATACGGAGCACGGACGGACCCTTTTTTTGCAAAACCGATTCGCTGTGAGTACATTTAAGTTATGACACTGGGCTTAAAAGTGTCTATAAGCTGGCTGGGTTGTGATAAAACTGTGCTGTGTAATTGTTTTGATTTTGTTTTGAGCAGTGGCGGAGACAGAGGGGGGTCCGGGGTGCGACTGGACACCCCTGACATCCGATTGGCCATCCCGGGTGCCACCCCAAAATTTTATTTGCTACCGGCGGTTCCTGATGCTGTTGGCTTTCAGACTGTTTCTATTCTTTTTCTTTACCATTTTTTAAGGTCGGGCTGCAGTAAGCATTTCACGACATGTTGTACCGTGTATGACACTGAATGTGACAAATAAAACCTGAATCTGAATTCGCTCCGGTGGTCTCGGTGACGTCACGGGTCCCGGTCTCCGGTGGTCCGCCTCTCAGACGATCGAGAGCCACGTGCCCCCGGCCCGAGCAGTGTCTGCCTTTAACCTGCACGGTGTGTGTGTGCGTGCGTGTGTGAGAAAGCATGAGCAGTGTCGAAAAAGCATTCCCTAAACGTATTCAGTGGTGTGCTCCATTGCATTACAAAAATGAGAAGAATGGACAATGTCAGGAAAGAAAATCTTTAAATCTTTAAATAGACATTACAAGATACTGGGATATGTAATTGGTCTAGCAATGTACATTTGTGATGTATTTGTAATATTGGTAATAATACATAACAGTAGCCTTTAGATGGGGCTCCTGTTTTGCTTCATCTGAAGCTAAAACCACATCTTCCTGTTGAGGGTCAGAGTACTCAAAGAAATAATCTGATTCACCACTTTATTCCTCCTCTACCGTGTCCTGTCTTTTACCCAGGGGTTTTCCTCCCAAATTAGTTTTTTGCTCTTTAATCTCTACTTTTTATCAACTTCCCAAGGAAACCCATACATTGTTATTGTGTTTCATACTTCAGCCATCAAGCCTTTGCTGCAGACACAGCGTGTCAGCATGTCATTGACAGCATGTCATATTGATCCTACTCATCTGTTTAATCCTGTCATTCTTTTGTTCATCTCTCATTTAGAAGACATCCACTTATTTCAGTTCTTCTCCTGCAACTAATTAATTTCATGTTTTTCTGACATTAAGCACATTCTGTACTGATAAGTATTCTTTGTTTCCATGCCAAAAAATTAAAAAAAAGGACTTTCTAGTTAGTCATGTAGTATTTCAACATCACGTCAAATAAGAAAACATAAGAACCGCTCACATGGTTAGCTGCGCAAGACAGAAACCACACAAGCTGAATGTCAATCTGAAATAACTCTCACATGACCACAGGTGGAGCTGTCACGCTGAACATGGGTAGAGAACAGTGCTGTGCACAAAATTGGGGGGTAAGAAAGCAGGGGTGTGAGAAGGTGTGATGGTGATTGTTGTGCCTAGGAAAAAAAACTGGTCAGTGTTTAACAAAGAAAAAGAAACTGTGAACACACTTATGCTAGTGCCTCAGATGTAGGAAATTCCACTCAGATCTGACTCACAGCTGTGCTGTTTATTATTCAGAGTTGAATGAATGGTCTTCAAACGTTACCTTTCATCTGAAACATCAACTGAACAACAATAAGAAGTTTTTTATTTGTCTTCATCTCCGAAAATGCTTCAGATTCACAAAACTTCTTGACGCGTTCTCGCTAATATAATCTCCACACTCGTATTACATTGAGGGGTTTTTGCTGTGATGCTGTAAAAGAACCACATTTTATTCCAATTGCTGGTTCTTCAGTCAGTCATTCTTGTAATTGAGAAATGAGAGAGGAACCTTCTCAAAGTCCACACAATGGAAAGGTTCTATACCAAGGTTCAATAGTTCCATGCATCCAAGCAAACAATGAGTGTAGAACCCTTGATTTTAGGACTGCAGACCTCAACCTGCTCATCTAGATGTGCTAATACTTGCTAGTTGTCCTTTTATCCTATGTAGGCCTCACACATGAAGATACACTGTAGAAGGTTGGTGCTATTTTAAGAGACACGAGACCATTCGAGTGCTCTAGATTCTTAGAAATGACACTGAGGAAGACGCAAACCACTGCTCTGCATCATTCTATATAGAGGCTGGTGCGCCGAGATGAGAGGTGCGTGCAGTCAAGTGAAGAACGTGGAGCAGACGATCACTGAAATAGCACTTTTTCATCTAAAAAACTCGCTTCCATCGCTCTGTGACGCTGTCAGTCATCACTAAAAACAACCACAGGAAGTCTTTTTCACAAGGCTTTGTTGGTTCTTTAGTGTCACTGTTCAATGGTTACGTATTAAAAAATGTATTGTTAGTAAAAACACAATTGTTTCAGTGTTTGGATGAGCCAGCATCTGCACAGGTAGCACTTCATTCAAGTCAATGTGTTTCAAACCTACAACAATGGAGGCAAAAATGCGTGAGCAAAAATAAACCCTTGTTAATTCAACTTTTAAAACTAACCTTGCAATGTTTAGCTCCTCTTCGTAGCCTCTATTTTTTTCATTAGTGAAATAAAGTTTGCAGAATATATGCATGTTCATTTCACTTTTTCAAAGTACTTGTTAATCCACTGGAGAGTGTTGTGCACTTTACTTCTGCAATTCTAGATGGCATCCATTTGAATCATGGAGTAAAAACATGTTCATAACATCCTGTTTTTCCATTTGGATCAACTGTGTCTGCCAACACAGATAGAAATGTGTACGAATGCAATGTAAAGCACATCCTCATCTGCATTCACTAAAATACATTTGTGTTGAGGAACTCTTGGGCAGACATGTTACACTATAAATATGATTCGACAAAGAATGTGGAAGATTAGTGAATACACAGATCCAAGAAAGGCAGGACCCAGGATCCTGGAGAAGCTTGTAAATGTGGGTATTGGGATCTATATTTAACTCTTATATTTACAGTGTGAGACTCAGTATATTTTTAAAATACCCTTTTTTTATTCATCTTTACCAAAATCATTACATATTTCAATAAAGGTGTGTTTGCAGTGCAATACACATACTGTGGGTAGTAAGTAGAAACTATTTTGTGTATTTTGTATGTAATTAAAGTTTTGTTTATTGTGCTGCAATTCCAAGCCATGGTTCTTAACCACCGCATCTCGTTTCTGGCTCATGACAGATGGATTTTTCTCATTTTTGTTACAATTTTAATGGTCTTTTCAAACGCAACTCATCAGTATATTATGGAAAATGTACTCTTAAAAAATATGCATTAAATGTGCAGTCATAAAGATTAAGTGTGTGAGGGAGTCTTCAAACAGAGAGGTTTACAGCTTTCAAAAGAAGACACCTCAATGTTGGTGCCTCACATTCTCTTCTGGATTCTGGATTTGGGGCTGTCTCTTTGATCACAAGCAATGCAAAATAAATTAAAGAATAAAACAATACACTTGAGAATAACTGATATATAAGTAAAAGAGAGATAAAATAAGCAATAGAGAACCCTACGAAGGCCATTTTTATCATCTAAAAAATGTGCTTGAATAAGGAACTTAGATAAAGACTTCTATCAAACCAGAACTTTTACAATGGAATGTTTGCCTCAATTATGTGACGGTCTTATCTTGACTAGGCTAGTTCAGATTAATTTAGATGTTAAACATTTTAGGTTATGGCAAACTTGCATCCTCTTTGTAAGATCTAGCCCAAGTAGCATTCATTGGGAGAAGGTAGTAATAAAGCATTAAGCATTAAATAGTAAAGTCTTCTGAGAACATTCGCAGCTCAGATTGCAGCCTTAAAAATAAAAAAGCCAAAGGGAATTATTTACAGCGAGACCAGAAAAGAATCACTCGTGGTTCTCTGAAGAGGGTAAAGACGTTGCTGTAAAGACATTGTGTGTTTGAAGAACCATTTGGGTCTAAATCATGGAAAACATGATTTTCCTTGTTTCTTTTTTAATAAGAGAGTTTGATGTCTTTTGTAATCCCTGCCAGTTTCAAAACATGCTGTTTGCCAATCAGAGCAAAGATCATTTACAAACAGTTGTGAAAGCACAAAAACAAGAACAGCCTGTTTAAATTGAGAGGATGGAAAATAGTTAGGTCCCGATGAAATGTTTTTGATACATAAACCCACTGTTTTTCTCTCTCTCTCAGTTTCTGAAAATTTTTGTATAAACAGGTAAACATCCACTTGCCCCTCCCACCTGTACTGATGAGAAACACCTAAGACCGCCGATGAAGGGGAAATAAAGCAGGGTGAGAGAGTGAGAGCGAGAGAGATAAACCACCATACCAGGATGTGGGGTGGGTTTTGTCTTTCCTCTCCTTTTAATGTGCGTTCTTTTATTTGGTTTTTAATCTGCTTTCTGTTCCCAGGTCCTCTGTTTCTTGCTCTAGACCTTCTGCCATATTTGTAATTACAAGCATCCCCGTTATGTTGTGTTTTTTAGAAGAGTTTTCTTTTTCAGTATTATGAGTGGAGGAATATGAGGAGAAAAATGGAATCTACCCCTCCATTTTTTTTTTATATGCAAATGAGTGCAGCAGCAGTCCTACAAAGTTATTTAACAAAAACTCCAACAAGTTCCCACCAGCCCACCCACTGTGCTGTGATTGGTCTGATGTAGCGTGCTGTATAGAAACCTGACAGTGGTTTTCCATGCGCATTACATCAACCTCAGCATAGAGCACATACTGCTCACGGGCCAGGCGCACTTATGTGTGTCACAGGGTGAAGTGCCATCCTTTCATGAGGTTTTAATTCCTTTGCGATCGCAAAACCCCCGCAAGTGAGTGGGCTTTCGTTTATTGTGCACCAGGATTATTTTGTCCATTGCTTGGTGAACGTGTTCCTGGTGGCTAGGTTCTCTTTTTGATTCTAGGTGCCTCTTAGTATTTCTTTCAGCTGCTCCTAGAGTGTTTTCCCATCACTCTTGAAAGAATTCTGTCTTAAATCAATGTCTCTGTAAAAATTCAATTAATTAAATGGAGGTCAACATCCAGGTTACGACTTCTTTTTTTTTTTTAAGTTGAGAGTAAAGTAGTACAAAATAACATTTTACAGTAATGTCCTGTGACAAAGTAGTGTATCATGTTAAGGTTTAATTTGTTGCAATTAGAGCTGCCAACCAATCATTTTCAGTTGCATTACTAATAAGTATTAAAAATAATGTTTATTTTGCATGATGCGTTTAAGACACACATTGCATATGAATTATTTGTGTATGTCCTTGTGTGTAACTTGCATGTGCCTTATTTGGATTGTGAATAAGTTTAGAAAAGCTCAGAAAAAAAATTACTCCCATGAAATTCACAAGTAATCTGTCCAGTCCTCTCTGTCTAATCTGAAACTGATGGGCATGATCCTCATATTAAGAAGAGAAAGCCCCTCAATTAATCTGGCCAATCTCAATTTGCATTATTAGAGTAGAAGCATGCTTATGGGACCTGCTTTTTGAGTTAACTGTCATTGACTATTTTATTCTTGCAAAATAAAGTACAGAAAAGGACCAAATACATTTTTTTCTTTGTACTTACAGTTCCACAAAGTTAATGAGTAGTGTGTAATGGAATCCAATTACAGTTTGAGAAGTAATTGGTTTGTAACACTGAGAATAATCACACTTTTGAAATAACATGTTAACTGATTAACCCACAGTCCACTCACCAGTATGTTCTGTCATAGCCACTGCTAGAAATATCGATACGCTTTACAGACACCTTGGAAAAAAAACATTCTACCGTAATAATGCTTAACTTGTTGAAGTGACAAATCATGCACATATACAGCACAGCAAGACACAGATACCGAGCTGGGCTAAATTGTTTAAGTGCAGCAACAAGTGACAGGTTGTTCTTGAAGGACATGAAATCATGGAATCTTAAACCTGAAATATTAAAATCTAAATAGTGTGATTGTGTGTAAGATTTCAGGCTCAAAGTGCGGGTAACTGGTTAGTTTTTGTATACCCATGGACCAACCTTAATATGTATCTCAACGTGTCTGGCACCACTTCAACTTCGACAAGATCAGACAATTAATGGGTTTTTAGACTTTATAGTCCTGATCAGTGTAAAGCATTTGGTTTGTGTTACATCCTGAGCTCTGTATCAAACAGCTACAACTCTTGTTGCATCAGCTTTAAAACTGTGTGACATTCCCAGCTTCCAACCCCCTCTGGGTCATAAATTGTTCTGTATGTGTCTGTTCCCCCATCCTGTGGCTGGTTGGATGTAGGGTGCTGTGTAAAAGATGACACCAGTATTTGAGATTCTCCTCCAAGAATGTTTAGCTACAGAGGATGAGGGAGCTGGCCTCAAGTGTGTAGGGTGAAGGCAAATTATGAATAATCTTAAATCTCAAATCAGTGGGAGTGGGAAAAAATAAGTAGAACAATCAGATCCAGTGATTTTGCAGGATTGGATGGTTCCTGAATGGTTCCTGAGTTTGATGTGCTACTCTAGACTTCTACAGAACTTTAGCTTCAACAAAGGTTTTTCACACTCCAACAGCTAGTTGGAAAAATGACTTTTCTTTAAATAACTGTTAAATCAGTTGAATGACTAAGAGTGTATGTACAAACTTACTGGGAAACCTGGTGGTGTAAAATTGGTATCAGTTATTCTCTAGCTTTTCAACAGTGGTCAGACCACCAAACTACTTTTCGTTGCACCCTGATTAGCGAAGTGTCAGCTACGGATTCTGATCGTACATGGTCTGATATGTATGGAGGAAAACTTGACCACAGCTCTTTAGATTTCGCCAAGTGTATCATGGCTCTTAGCACATCCCTGTGTGCACAGCAGATTTGGTGTGTTTAATGAAGAAATGTTTGTAAGCAGTTATCCACACTTCATGCTCTTTCTAGGCCAAGACTGAGAGATTCAGAGCTAGATGGCCACTGGATTTTAACTACATCATGAGCAAAAATGTTTCAGGGTTTGCACCCTTTACATCCAGTGAAGAGTAATTTTATGTGCTTCAGCAGACCAAGACATTATTAACAACACCATGCTTCCAACTTGGTGGACCCACTTTGCGGAAGAACCATTTCTAATCTTGCATGATTGTGTCCCAGTGCAAAAAAAGGAGCTCCATAACGGCATTGTTGAAGGAGTTTGGTGTCCAGACCCCCTATCCAGCACCTTTGGGATGAACTAGAACAGAGATTGGAGCCAGGGCTTCTCCTCCAAAATCAGGGCCTGACACCATAAAATCCCCAGGAGTACTGCTGTGCCCCTTACACTCATATCAGCCCCGCACACACTACGCTTCGGGAACTATGTCAGTGTCATTGATGTCCTGAGAATGGTTCATCCAATTGATGTCTGAATACAACAGTCCTGTGGTTGGTAGCCATTTCATGAAGAATTGCATGGAGTTGTTCCAGCAAAAACTCCTTTCGCAGAAGCACTTTTACAGGGAACTTAAAGGGAAGGTGTTAAGTATATCCAAACTTGTGTTGGTTTCACACACAAAGTATCACATACTGCAGTAATCCAGTTAAACAGGACTTTGTCACAAAACACAGTTGGTCAATGTCTTTTAAATAAAATTTAATATCCAATATGTACTTAGAAGACTGAACCCAATGACCAGAATATTTGACATATGTGTCACAATAATTATAAATTCTGTCATTGTGATGTAAATTATTATAATCATGAGATATACCGTCAGTTATTGTGATGTAATTTATCATAATAATGATAAATATGTTTAGATATTTTGATGTTATTTATCACAATAATGCTAAATTCTGTCAGATTGCCCAGCCTCATACGTGATGAAATGCCTTTAAATTCCTTGGGCATATAGAGTAAATCTGGCAAAGTGTGCATGTGTGAAAAACTCAAAGCTCAATATATATATAGTAGGTGTGGAGCCCCTAAATATAAAGCATCCAAGTAATGTCTCAGGTTTGGGTTAGAGTGTAAAGGGGGATAAAGTGTGCATGACACCACTTGGGTCTTAGTCTGAATATCTATATAGTGAACCTAAATTGCATTACTTCCGTTTAGTTAGTTTAAACTTCTGTTTGATGGCTTAGTGCAATGAGGTGTGAGCCAGGCCTTCTTGTCCAACATCAGTGTCTGACCTCATTAATGCTCTACAGAATGAATGGAGATTCCCACAGAAACTCCAAAATCTTGTGGAAAAACTTCCAAGAAGAGTGGAAGCTGTTGTAGCTGCAAAGAGGGACCAACTCAGTATTTAAGCCTATGGATTGGAATGCAATGTCACATAATATATAAACTGGATTGGTGAGATTGGGATTGGTGCAATTACCAGTCTAATCCAATGTCTAATCCAAGGGAAGCTCTGGATTTGTGGTGGAGGAGAGAGAGAGAGAGAGAGAGAGAGAGAGAGAGAGAGAGAAAGAGGGAGGGAGAGAGAGTGATAAAGAGAGTAGGAAAGAGTGAGGGTGTGAGTGACAGAAAGGAAATCAAGCATGATTCCTTCAGGAGTTCCCACATACGGGCGGATCCATAGAAGCTTGTGGAGCAGGTAGTGGCCTGCTTGGCTGGCAGGGAAGCTGGATTCAGGAATCTCGCAACGCTTTCTTTTCACAAGCAGAAGAGCCGCCACACACAGCATCTGCTGCCCAGACAGAGCGCTTTCCAGCAGGTCACCCTGAGGTCAATGAGATCAAGACGTTACCTGGAGGCGGTGCTGAGAAATCTGTCCGAGACCAAAGCCTTTCTGTCAGTGACTACATTTATCTTTCTCTCTGGCTACGACAGTGAAAAGGAACGCAACTGTCCATGCCAGAGGAGCTGTAATGATGATTGAAAAGTGTGTTTCAACACGTTCCCAACAATTTTTTTTAAAGGAGCCTGTGCAGCCACATAAAAAGGCACTTAATTTGTGATGAACTGGGGACATTAGGTTTTATTTGCCTGATTGAAGACAGCCATTTTGCACTCTACATTATAGAGAGAGAGAGAGAGCTGAGAGAGATTAAATTGCTCTAAACCGCACACACATGCGGGCCAGACACATATGCGGCAGTGGCCAGGCTTTGGTCCATCAGATAATAAGATTAAATGAGTGATAGTCTGTCCTGACAGAGTAATTGACGATTAGCTGATAAAGATATATTAAGGCTTAATGGGCCAGTGCTATTTTTGCAGCGCTACAGAGCCCTGGGCCAAAGCTACTGTTGAAATCTTTGCAGGCAGGCTCGCTGAAAATAAACAAATGTCACAAATCAGGAAATTAGAAAGAATCCCGCACACTGACTAATTCGCAGGCAATAAAAAAATAATAATAAAAATTATTTTTATAAAAAAACACTATGTTTCATTATTGGACCTTCATCAGGATAGGCCGAAATATTTTTAATGAATAAATAATTACTTGCAAATTGGTCAGTGTACGGGATTCTGTCTAATTTCCAGAAAATATATCCTCCTGCCAAAAAAGTAGGTCCTGTCCTTCGGAGCAGGGTAGTAGTGGTTTCAGTTAGGAGCGTGGTAATTTGGATAAAATGGGTTGCATAAAATAGGCTGCGGTGAGATACTGAGACCTCACCACAGCATCACCAAATGGCTGGTAGTATGATTAGGCTTTGCATTATTTTTTTTTAAGGACAGGCAAGAATTTTGAGGGCAGTGTAAACAAATTTGGCAGACACTCCAGAGTTGCTTAAATTTGAATCACATTGCAGATGTCAACAAACTGAACTTCGGGAGCCTTGCCCAAGGACACTGATCTGCTTTCCTGGTCATGGAATCAAACCCCAGTCTGCTGCGTGTAAGGTGGGGTAGATTATCACAGACTACACCACACCTCGAAAAGGACGTCCTCTAACAGACAGAAATCAAGCTAAAATTAAAACAGATTTCTTCAGAGTTATTCTGTATTTACACTTAAGACAACATGAAAGATATGCCATTCTCAGCTCTAGACAAATAAACAATTGTGGTGTTTTCTCTTCCAGAAATTAACAGGTGATTGATACCATGTGAAAGGCGACAGTTACTGTTTCTGAACAAATATGTGATTTAAATATTGTCAGTTTCTTCCACCTAAAGCAAAGCAAACTGATCTGTTGTTTCCTGTTGTGTTTTTGTCAAGTGATAAAGGTTCAGTGAGAGTGATGCTATCAGAAATTCCAACAAGAGTAAGATCAGACTGGACTTCTGAAAAACAATGTATGGCAAAGAGGTGTAACTTTAATTAAAAATGTGGACAAGCAAGATTAATTATGAGCAATTTGATCAAATATGTATATATCTCTGAGCATAGAGGGGGTCCTTGGGTTTCGACATAGTTCTGTTCCTACGACATTGCCTTAACCAGAAAGTGGAATCACACCCTAGTCACTTACCTATCCAAAAACAGTTAAGAAATCACAATCTAGAACATAAAAACATGCCATGGAAAAAGGTACATACATATACTGTACATGTTCACTGGACTGTACTGCACTGGACTGTACAAACTAGTTCACCCACACAGGACGTAAGTACAACACTAATGGCATAAGCCGCAACATTAATGTCTCAATTTAAATACGTTTTTATGGGGGTGAGTTAGGTTAACTCGAAACTTCGTATTTCCAGACTGTCGAGGACCCCCTGTAACACTCTGGTTTCCACTCTGTCTAGTTTCAGTTAGCAACAGTATCACAGATCTGCTCAATAGTATAACAAAGTAGAAATCCGAGTTTTCTGTTTGATGACCATGACTAGCATATTATTTTGGCTAAAATCACATTATGTTAATAGATAACTATTTGAAGTCAGTGAGGCTAAAGTAAACCTCAAATCAGAGGGAAATGAATGCATATTTTGAGTATTTTCTCAATGTTTTAAATGTAATTTTGCACCAACCTTGCATCAGTTACTATGCAGTACTGCACTTGAAATACTCTGCAGGGCAGAGCATGGATATGGCGTTTCCAATTCTAGATCTGTTGTAATCACTCATAGTACATAGTATATTCCATGCTCTGCCTTATATAGCCATTGATGTTATGGCCACTAATATTCACCATTCACATGTGGGTGTATTTCCTCATAATGAATTATTAGAATGCAAATGTAAACCCAAATTCACAATACTTGAATGCGGACAGAGCATTCATAGGTGGTTACTTTCTCTTTTTCATTTCCATTTCCTGCTTGCCGGGGACAACGCTGTGCTCTCATTGGCTACAGTGCATCTTGTTTAGGTTTAAATCTCTACGAGGCAGAGAGGCTGAACCCAGCCACCTCCTTGTGTCCTTAAGATGCTGTTACAGTTTGGTTAACAGTGACTGAAACCGATACTACTAAGATGAGTGTTGCGGTATGGTCCTGCTCTGCCTCTTGATTGTGAACACGCCCACATCAATTCAGAACTGGAGTGTCTGAATGAATCAGACTTATATATAGAGGCCCTACTTGTAAATATCATCTTGCACTTTATTTTAAGAGACCATGCATGCCATTCACATCCCGTTTTGCCTTTTTAGTCTAATACAAAGTGAGAAGTCGGCAGCAATGAAAAATCTGTTAAAATATGCAGCACTTCTTCATTTGCAGGTTTATTTTTAGTTTACTGCATGAATTTAAACCATTTTGTGGGAGGAAATGGGTCCTAAAATTTTGCCTATGCTAAAATTAGGGGATATTTTAGGTGTTAAACCTGAACACAATCAATGCTAAAAATGCTGAAAAATGCATCTGTTCTTTTTAGAGGATGTTCCTGTTAGACAATCAGCAAAGTGAACTGTTGCTCATAACTATACACCATTAAGCAATTTTTCAACACAATCAATTTTCAAAAACTAGAGTTTTTGGCATGCCATACATGTAGATTATATGAATGATTTTTTAAATTACACTTCTCTGTTAGGAATGGAGGGCCATTAGGTATTGCTAAATATACATTAAACAAGAAGAGTAATAGAGTAATAGAATAATGTCCAAGCATTAATGTTTTAATTTTGTATTATTAATAATAATTAGAGAAAAGTAAATATTACAGAATAATGCAACATTCACTAATCTATCATAATGAATCATAATCAAATATATGTTCTTCATAGATTCTTTGCTTGTAGATAAAAATAAAGGATGGATGGAAGTTAGTTCTGAAGTTAGATTCTGACATTCATCTCTTACTTACCCTCTATTTCTTATTTCTAATTTATACTTTTGTTTTACTTTTCCAAAAATCAACCTTAAAAACATTTTAAAGCATTTCTGCTGGTCTATTTTTGTCAAAATTAAACAGTGTGTAAACTGTAAACTGTATGAAGAGCAAACAAAACAGTTTAAAAACTACATAAAAAAGGTTTTTAATTAGCTGTTCATTAAGTGTTACTTTAGAAATATTACTAAACTTGAGACCAAAACTAATCCCCAGCAGAATATAAAATTCCCCATTAGTTTCTGCTCAGTCAGGTGACGTAAAAAGAATTGAATCACAGACCTCTTCATTACAAGAATGAATCATAAAGCCTTGTTCTAAGCATTATAGCAACATGACCAGAAAATGTGCTCATTCTATTTTTCCCAACTTATAAATGTTTTTTTTCTCTATTTTGGACATATACACTGAATTTTAGTACTCAAAACCCATTTGTCTTCCCTGAGCGCCATTTCTGCTAAATATTTTTATAAGGTTGCCTCTTACTGCAAAGCCCACTGACATGACACAGTAAATGCCTAAAATCGTATATTTCGCATGAGTGAATTTAACCGAAAAAGTGAGACTTCTCAGGACATTCTTTGAAAGATCATGTGTAATAAAATTTGTAATAATGTATTACATCCTCAATATAAAACCACTTGTGAAGTGGTACAATTGTCTAATTTCAAGTTCATTCAGGAGTTCGTAAGTAAGGGTTTACAGTCACCTGTATCTGGGAATCTAGACAGATTCATGGGACCATCTTTCCATTGACAGCTTCCTGGCAGAAGGAAGCTGGTGTTCCTCAGGAGTTTGATAGTGTTTTCTCCATCCATTCTGACATAGGTTCCAGTCCCTGCTGCAGAGAAAAATCCACACAACCAGATGCTACCACCACCATGCTTTGCTGGAGGTATGGCGTTCTTTGAATGACGAGTTGTACTGTTAGATGTTGAGGGCAACTAGTTTGATATGGGTCTCATCTGACCATAAAACCTTTTTTCCACTTGGCCTCAGAATCTGCAAGATGTGTTTTGGCAATGCTTAACTGACACTTAATGGGGCCTTTCTTGAAGAAACACTTATTTCTTGCAGCCTTCCGATACAAGACACATTTGTGGTTCAATTGTGATATTGTTGTCACATGCACAAAACAACCACTTTTTTCCAAAAAGCCTCTTACTACTACCATGGGACTCTTGGTAGCCTGTCTGACAAGTTTCCTTCTCACTCTTCCATCCAGTCTGGATGGATGACCTGATCTGATCCTAGAAGCACAGATTTCCAGTCTGTATTGTGAGGAACTGCTAAAGCCTGAATGTTTTTTATCCATCTCCTGATTGCCCTCAAATTTTTCCCTGAGATCTTTTGAGGGTGCCGTGCGTGTGTGTTTTAAGGAACTTAACATCGTATTCGTCTTATCTGCCCATGGTCCTGACTAGATTTTGCTGCATAATTTAGCTTCAATTTCTAATATTGCAAAGATCAATGTGAAAGATAATTACATAAACGTTTGTGCACATATATGTGCGCATATTGTACATAATATTCAGTAATGGAAGAAGCATGGCTGTCTCATATATAGGGTAGAAAAATATGCCTGAGAAGTTAGTACAATTCTGAAACATGCATATTTCAGCATCATGACTTATTATCAAGAGTGTACTCTTATAGGTTAATTTGTAAGTAAGCTGATTATCTTTCATTTTTGAGATATTTTATTTTAAATTAACAGATGCCATGTTCTTTTGGACCTTCTTCAACCTATGAGGACTACAAGATTACAAGATCCTCCATTTGTTGCAGACGTTGTTTAGAATAAAAGACCAACTCTGAGACTGTGATAAGTGATTCTTGTTTTTTTTTTACATTGACAGGTTATCAGGAATGGTACCTTAATATTAAGTTGAGGTGCTTATCATTAGTTTCTTCATTTGCTCATTTCTGTTACAGTATTTTTAGAGAGCCACACACTAAAAGGTGGGAACCCCAAAGGGGGTTTTCACATGGCAGTGAATGTGAGAGCCATACAGATTGCTTAGATTACTTGACATCACAAAAATCCACTAGTTGGCTCCACAGCCAGCATTCAAGAAGATGAAGTTGGCGCTACAGCAGAAAAGTAGTAGTGTTTACCCATGAGAAAAGCTCAGAAAACACCAAAAAGCATGTAACTGGTGTGAAAATAATACACAAAATGAAACCAGTTGCACCACAATGTGTACATTTCATTAAAAAGAGAGTTTACTAATTCAGGCCATGTAGATTTTTAAGAACTGCTTTAAAAGGACACATATGCTTCTTCTGGTACATGGATAAATACTTGTGGCTACTTTTTAAAAACTGAATTACTATTCAACCTATCTCTGCCATTCTTCCTGTGGTTCCAGTTTGCTCTTGCTCTTGTGTGCATATATTTGCTTCTGTTTTCCTTTGTTTGCATTTAGATTAGCCATTATCCTTACTTAGGTTTAACCCATTGCTTTGCTATTGCTTGACCTTATTTTGCCTCCTGTTTAGCCATAGCCTTTACTTCATTTTGTTTTTCCAGGTATGCTTCTGTTTAGCACCAGTTAGTCTGGTGTTACATTATGAACTCACTGTATGAGCCTAAGACTAACTGAAACATTCAAACTAATTAAAACTTCAGCTCAGACAAGGAGAAACATTTTAATTATTTGTTATTTATTGCTTTTGGGGCTAGCAATAAATAGTATACTTAACACATTTTAAAATCTCCATTAAAATTAGTCATGCATCCCTTACTATGTGTTCATACTATACAGGAACAAAGAAAAGCTATTTTGTCAAATAAATACCTAAAACATGCTGCAAATATGCTGCAGTATCATCCGTTAGTCATTGTTCCTGCTCTTGTGACTTCCTGCAATAAGGGTGGTAAGAACACCAGGAAAGAGATTGGAGCTCAACAGACTGTGTCAATGCTTTATTGATTTTTATTATCAGTGAAGTCTTTTGAAAATACAGCTTTGGTCACATGATGCCAAAGGGGGTTGGCCTGTAATAAAAAGAATTATAATTTCCTTTCATCTTACAGGATCAAAGCTATTAGCCGATATCCGGTTGTTGTATATCCGTGTGCTTGTTTAAGATAAACTTCAATAGCTGAACAAACACAGCCAAAGTCCTGACCAAACCTGGACATTGTTGGATTGATTGTTACAGTTAAGATCCCACGCCGAGCGTTTACTGTAAGCGAGGTGTCCTCCAAGGCCATTGGGTAGAAAAGAATCCACAAAGAAGCCGAATGTAAACACAAGTCTGTTTTGATTGTTATAGCAGTTATACATTATAGCAGGCCTGAGATTTGCACTTAAAGTCTGGCAGCATTAACCTTGACACAGCGCACTCACTCAGTCAAGTCAGCACCAGCAAACAAAGAGAGTTAGCAGAGACGATAATGTCAATCATGTGACACTGCTAGGAAAGATCAGAACAATCGTATACTGGTGATGAAATAAGCTGCTACAAAATGTTTTTAAATGATTCCACAGAAGAAGCTCTACTGGTTTTCTGAGGAATGATGTCTTAACATGAGATGTGCAAAGGTGAATAAGATTTTGAAGACACATTACATCATGGAGAGGCTCTTCACACTCACAAATCTCATTTACAGCCGTAAATCTCAAAAGAACCATCTACTGAAAGGTAATCAAATGTGGTTCATTAGTGTGACATCAAGAACTTTTTCAAATCATCTGAATTGGAGTGAGTTCTTTCTTCTTGCTGTTGTATTCCAATTAAACTACATGTTGAATTATGGTCATTAACGATCTTTAAAGCAAGTATTCCCAGCCAAACGAAGATGTGCTGGTTTTCTGAATAAAAATAAGTATAATAAGTAAGTGAATTTTATTTAAAAAGCTCACTTTTGCCCATTTTAGTGCAAACTTTAAAGTACAATGAAAGGTTAATTTGAGGAAGCAAACATGGCTCTTGTAGAGCATCATGTTATGCATTTTTATCCTCCCCTTACTTTTGAAGGTAGAGATGTATTATTCTGATTCAATGATGGGTTTTAATTGGATTTAAACCGTACAGCAAAATGAAGGCTTTAACTTTCATTTTCCAAGGGTTAAAAGACAAAAGGGAAATATTCTGAGTAAAAAAAGGAAAACACAGCTGATGGAAAAAAAGAAGAGCTTCTATCAAAGATAATCAGTGGCTGGTATCAGTATGATATTTTCAGAGCATCCCCTGACCACATGGCTGATCAGAACTGAAACTGGTTTAAATGAAGCAGATAGAGAGAGAGAGAGAAAGAGAGAGAGAAAGAGAGAGAGAGAGAGAGAAAGACAGAGAGAGAGAGAGAAAGACAGAGAGAGACAGAGAGAGAAAGACAGAGAGAGAGAGAGAGAGAGAGAAAGAGAGAGAGAGAGAGAGAGAGTGAGAGAGAGAGAGAGAGAGAGAGAGAGAGAGAGAGAGAGAGA